>JAAAYG020003551.1:0-71303 GCA_009936455.2 Tomocerus minor
TCGCGCTTGCGCAAACATAAAAATATATGATTAAAAAATTAATCTAATCTGATGAGATTACCATTTGACTACCCCTATTAGCTCATTTGATTTAGTGTCAATTAAATAATATTTGGCATTGGCGACAACATTTTCTCTGGTGAGTACGTGACAAATCCTGTAATTAGTAATTAGGCATTTAATGAAATTATATTGGGAATTTAATTTTTAGGCCGGAAAATCATTGTGATTGTGTTTAATGTGTGTTCTTGGTTGAACTGTTGGATGCTTTGTAATTTGTAACTCACTTTGGTATAGTGCACTACGCGCTTCGTGATAAAATATAGTCAGTGCATTGTAGTCTTGTACAGTAATTTATGAGAGGAGCAATCAACAATGGGAGTCAGACGTTTCAACATGATGACGATGTACGACAGAGATTCATCGTGAAGATTTTCGCAGAAATGAATAATAGAGGGTTGTCTTGAGGAGTTTAGAGCGAGCCAGAAAGTCAATTGAGTGTGGGTGAAACTACATAGCGACTGTGACACTGAAAAATAATGAACCGATTGTCTATACTGTAATTCCCGATGCTTTTTACTACTGACTATGTACACGTATGTGCGTATAGTATACACAGCATATACGTATATCTTGGAATTAGATGATAATATGTGTAAAGAGTATAATTACCAGAGCCGCATCTCTGTGTGTCAGTTTCAGTTACGTCGTGCAAGGCTCATGTTGATACTGGGTGGTTTTCTTCTCTATAGACTTAAATACGACATACTGCCATATACAACAAAGACGACAAGGCGAAGCGAGTGTATAGATAGAGCAGAGAGAGAGAAGCAGATGATAGAGTTGTTTGTAATAGGATTCGTATTATGAAGTTCCCAAAATAGCATGTGTTTCAAGGTTACAGTATGGCACGGCATGGGATGGCAGGCAGTCACCAAAACCAAATGAAACGAGCGGAAGACTGACTCTTTTATAGTTTCTATGAATCCTCCTCCTCTCTCTCTCTCTCTCTCTCGTCTAATAACACTCTCATCCTCCTAGGCTATACACTCTGTCCTCAACTTCTCTCTTACTCTCTTCTGTCCGAATGCTCTTCATACTAAATCTACCGATTCATGGATTTTATTTAATCTATTCATAATAGTTATTTTTACTCTCCCTCCTTCCATTCCTCCTCTTCACTCATCCATACACTTTTCCAATTACCTACTCGTTTACAACGATTGCTTGCATTTACTCCAATTTGTAGTTATGGCTTCGTCGTTTCATCCATTATTGTGGTTTCTCAAAAGCACGGTGGAACTTATAACAGATTCACTATCTATGTAATATGTATGTATTAAGTATATATGTGCTCATCTTTCATGTAACTTCATATACTTGCTCTCACACTCTCCACTAATTAAATTACAGAACAACGATTTTGGGGTTGTTTTGAGGATTTTCTCGGAAAGCCCGTCGAATCTAATTCATTGCGTAATTTTAGCTTGGTAACAGAATAGAGTTCAATTTTTAAACGGGAGAACGGCAAATGCAATTTATTTGTTACTCACTATTATTAATATTTGCAGAAGTTGTAGGTATACAAATTCACAATTGGATTCTCTGGATTCACAAAGGAAATTCTGATGTTGGGTATAATTAATAGATTATTGGGTATGAATTCTGCGTTCTGATTTGATTGTCGAGCGCAGCTCGACAATCCAGAACGCGGGATTTATACCCAATAATATTAATTTTGCGAGCCTTTTTTCAATGCTGGGATATATTCGAGGTTACAACAAAATACGAACTGCCGGGAAAAAGGTGAAGTAAAATTGTTGTTTGAACATTTACAAGGTTTGACTTAATTCATTTATTATTGAATTTATTTGTCTGTTACATTTAATGTTAAGACATTTCAGTGCTTAGAATATTTATTAAAATGATAAAGTTACGAAAATAATTAAATGGGCTTAAGTGGGTTACCTACTGGGGAGTTTAATATGAATAAGTAGATTTAAATGAAATGCTTGTCGCTTTTTTCATCGACGACTGTAGTGATTGTGCTGGATGTGTGGTAATTACTTTTCGGTTTGCCCGATTACCTTTAGCTGTGTGGTGAGGTGAGTGTGTCGATTGAAATTGAATGATTAGAAAGGAAGGAAGCAGGGAGTTAAATGAGGTTAAGTTAATGAAGTTGTAATGAAAATGAAGTTAATCCAACGGAAATGTGAAATTGGATGAAGTGTGTAGACTTTCCCTGCTGAAGAGTATGATGTGTATGAGTTAGTTGAAGTGAAAGCTTAGAAGTAGCTACAGATATGCAGGTACACAGAGTGCCGACTCCACTTGAAAAGGAAAAGTTTGTAGTAATGAGGTTTGATTATTTCACTAGTGCAGTGCAGTCCTTGAGCTTCAACTGAATGATTGTGTGCCGTGCCCTGAGAGATAGATCTTCAGTAGAGAGGAAATAGAAAAGGGATTACAACAGCTACATACCCCAAACGATTTCACCAGTCATTAGCCAGCATATTCGGGAATGCCTCTCTTTCTCTCCCTATAATCAAAGCTAGTTTTTTGTTTGAAATTGATACTTTTATCTAAGCTCCTTGAGAGGCAGTCAACTCATTATTAACTGCATTCTCCGACTTGCTCAAAAGAAGTAATTTAGTAACGAGGATTCGAGCCTTGTTATATTTGCTCTCCTAACGATCAAGTTTCCTCCATCCCTAAAAGCTCCCTGAATATAAATCCTGACTAATTACTTTTTTTCTAATTACATGCTTACCTGAATGCTTAAAAGTATGTGAGCGTGTGCGCTGCTCATGCTATGCTCTCTCTGACAGCACTAATTGGAACATCGCTCCCCTTTATTAAAAGACATCGTCAACCCATAGGAAATACTCGTTCTTTGTGTATAAATTCTAAAAATAAAAATAAGTAAGAGTAGGTAGTGAGAAGGCAGAGAAAGCTTTTCTATAACCAACAAACCAAATACCAAATACGTCGCAAAAACACGGCCAATCAAAATACGCACGTAGGCAGTAAATAATAAGGGTCGAGGCAAGTTCTGTCAACAATTCTGACTAAGCATTTACATGACGTTTAATGCCTAAGTAAAAAGTAGTCGGGAGATTTTGTAGAGGACAATTTCGGAAAAATACTTGCTCGAGTAGCAATATTATTAGAGAAATGAAGAGAGATCTTCTTAACTCAGTTTCTCTGATGTTGACTTTTATTTCTGTTATTGATCCAAAAGAATAAGGGAAAGTAGAAATGGTCGATATTATTAGGTGAACTGTTTTCAGTTATTTATCAACACAACTTTTTCCTCATTAGTTCGATCACTAAATATCATAATAATAGCGAACGGAGATGTTGAGTAAGTAGGATTAAAAAGGCAAAAAGTCCTTGAGCTCTATACATTATCCTCCGTCGGGCAACAAACAGAAAATTTTGACAATTGGCTCAGATGCGACTATTTTTTATTTGGGACACAAGAAAGACATCACAAGTGAAGCCTATGCATAAACGATAAGTCGCAATTAATTAATTGTAAAAAAGTTGATGCGCTCTGCCGTGGAAGTTCATACTCAAAAGATTATGTACGTCCCCTGAGAAAAGAAAACTTTAAGGAAAAAGTGTCACTCTGCCTATATTTTTTGACATTTGTCACACTAGAGAGATTTTGGTTGACAGTTATTCTCTGACACAACTAAAAGTAAATCTGTGGAGTTACGATAGACAGAATTGAACAGGGAAGAGCCTTTTGTTCTATCTGCGAGTGAAATAAATTCTTTATTCTGTTAGGTACACGGAGTTTGACGGGTTATATGTAGTTTGGGGTATTATAGTATGTACTTGTGCGTTGTATAGCTAACTAAACTTAAGTCTCAGCTGTAATTGGAGAGAGTGGGTAGAATAGCAGGGAAATTGGGGAGTTAGTGAGTGTCGATGAGAGCAGGATGGGATGGAGAGAGAGAAAGTTCATATAAGTAGGGAAAGTACAGGGTTAAATGGTGAAAGCGATGCAGTGAACGGGTGACACATAAAATCATACAGTGTGTAAAATAAGTCACTTTCCATAGCATTCGGTCCTCAGGCTAATCCCACTTGTACAAACTTTGTAATTTACCGCCAGGTAAAAGGTAGGGAACTAATCGACAATTGTGTCGGCGGCGTACTTTTCCATGAATAACCTTCTCACTAATTCAGTTGTTGCTTTTTTCAACGACACATGTCCAAATGATGTGACACTTGTATAAATAAAGTCAATAATTTAAGTCCTTTCTGAATACTTAGCTTACTAATTCTACCACACAATTAAAAAAACATTATCAGGAATAATAATAGTAATAAGGTGAAAGCAAATGTTTTAAGATGCAGAATATTGAGAACAGTGTTAGAAAGAGAAAGTGTGCTGTGTATTGTATGGTGACTTTGTTGACACACTGTAGAGAGTCATAGTAGACGTAGTACGGGAGAGAGAGAGAGAATGGAGGCTGGATGGCATGGAGTGGCATGCTGTGACCTTAATAATACATACATATTCTTAGAAAGATTCAGGTTGATCGTATCGATCTTTCTCTCTTTAGCGAGGCTCCCTCCCTTCCACTCCATAAGTTTTGATGTGATGTCGGTATATATAGCTTTCCCTCCTCGCCTTCCCTTTTCCTCCTGTCCTATTCCTGGACTCCATGCTCTACTTTCCATTCTATTCTTTCTGCTCCGATCCCTACTCTGTCCTACTCCCCGATTTACTCACTACCTTCCGTCCTTTGCACGCTTTCCTTTACAACCACCACCTTTATTTATCTGTTTACGTTTCTCCATTTAACTCTCCCAAAATTGCTTCGACTACTCCCAAAATATCACTTCCTATTCCTCAGGCAATTCCCATGTCCAACTATACCCAACCAAACTACTGTGCACACAAAACAAACTTCCCTCTACTCAGAATTGTCATTCTGAAAAAAGAAGTTCAACTTCCCAGATTTTCTCTAATTCAGACTCATTCATAATTATTTGTTGCTAGCACTTAATTATATTATTATTGCAGCCATAGATGTGCTACACTTTGTTGTTAAATGAGTCAAGATTTCAGGACTCAAGAAGATTAGAAATTTCTTGCCGGGTGTTTCAGCGTTGTCGTTTATCTTCTAAAGTTAGCTAGGCAGTTATATGTGTCATGTAAAAAGGCATTAACCGAGAAATGGGCTCCAAAAGTGAATGTCTGCTAAAGAAAAGGCAGAGAAATGAATTCGTCACTATTAAGATTAAAATAAATGACGCAGTATAGTCGAGTCAGGGCCGACTATATAAGGATGATTGTTGTTTTTCTACTTTTCTATAGAGACATTTTTATGTAAGGGTTGTGTTTTCACGAGCAAATACAATCACTAGCCAAGCGTGTGATAGTAGAACACAACGCAATTCAAAAATTGCTCTATAATCCAAGCACAAGGAGAGAGCGAGCAAAGAACGCAAATATAAATAAGGCAAACATATATATAGTATCCATATGCGGTTAACGACTATTCCATTAAGGCTTGCTGCTTTAGGTGTATGCACATAAGAAATTGGCGATCGAATGTTTCTTTTCACGTTGAAATAGATTTCAACTTTGAGCGTGGGCTCATTCAGAAAATAACTTGGTCACTCTTGAATAAAAATAAACATTGAACGAGCGGGTTTGGGCAGTTGACGGACGGCCTGTGTGTGTCGTAGAGGAACTATATGAAAGTGTACTACCTTAACGCTTACTTTGTTTACTTTCATAAATAACGAAGTACGAGGGGATAACGCCTATTTCCTGCTCCTCGCTCCAACGCTCCTATCAGACCTCTGAATTATTTAGTAGTCATTGCCATATATTCCTTTCCTTTACTTAGCAATGCAAACAGGTAAGAAAAAGAAAGGCTCCTGCTCAAATTGCGACAATAAGTGCGAGGGCGGCAGGCGGGTAAAAGCCAGCCACGGCTATATTTATGTTCCTTAATGTCCTGTTTCAATTAGTACTGCGTTCTCTCGTGCTCTGTCTTATGCAGTTATGGTGCTGGAGACACAACAGTTCTACTTAGCCATGGCTTCACTAGACAATTCAATCCCGAAAGTGAATTTATTTATACTCAAATATTCATGCATGCCCAAACGTTTGTCTTTTGACAATACATTGGATTGATACAATAAGCGTACTTTTATATTTATTCCTACCCCTGGACACAATTTTGAAAGTCAGACCACCTTCTTCTTGAGACTTTCAAGTTCTTCTTCAGCAAACGGAATTTAAATATCATATTATCATTGCCCACTACTTCACATATTAATATTCTACATTCTACTTGCTAAATGATATTAATAGATCTTTTAGTTGGTGATAAAGAGAGAATTGCTATATGTGCACATATCCTCTCACCCACATGTTTTATTTGTTCTCGTAGCCAACATGTGATCATATGGTGACCAGGAATGCATATGCAGCTCGTATTTTTACATAGTCCCTTTCGAAGAAAAAAAAATTGAATCAAGTGTGGAGAGTTCTTGTTTTGTATGCATATTGCATCGAGGCTGATATTAGACAAGACATGCTAAAATGTTTTTCCTGCAGTTCATAGAAGAGAGATTCTAGTCAGGTACACGTTAGTACAGGAGAAGGTTCTTCTACAGGCTGCTACTACTACATACGCTATAGTTCTCTTCATGTTGCTCATGCAGTAGAAGTACTAGGAGGCTATTAGGTGTAGACGTTTATTTTTAGCACCCATATGGAAAACAGTTGCCCAGAATGGAAGTTTTTAGCAGAAAACAAAGTAAGAGTAGCAGCTTGTTCTTCTGTCTGTCTAACGTAGCATAGAGCGTGCATTATGGCTTCACCACATTTCCTCTCTTGTTTTCAGCGAAATATAGAAACGGAGTATATGTGGCATAACATACATATATACGTATACGCTCCCTGAGCATGAAATCTCTTAACTCAACTTCAGAGCTTCCAACTTGATGAAAGTCACAAGTGCTACAATTCTGTGCTGCTTGCACTTCTCATTCTCTCTGTTTTCTTACAGTGTTACACTTTGGTGTACTTTCCGAGAATGCTTAGTCGAAATATCGTATAACCCTCGATCTGCTCCGACTAGAACATATATTGAAACTTTAAAGTCGTCCTTTTCCTCATTTCCCTCTTGTAAATAGACCTTGCTGAAACGTGATGGCCTTTTATATAACTGTCTGCTCACATTTTCGTAGACACCCATTATTAATGCTAAAAGCTATATAACTATATAATGTTCCTCTACTCCACGCATAGCAGGGCTAGCTATATAACAACGCTTTGTTCACTAAAATTCTGACTTTCGTTAAATGCACTGAGCACTATGCCTTCAGAAACTATTTCTGTATTTTTCTTTGAAGGACAATGCTTAACTCTGTTTTTTTTTGCGAATTCTATGCCTCAGTAATAAGCAAAAATACCCAGAATGTTTTTTTTATTTAACCTATAGGGAAGTCAATAAATATTTGCAATATATTTCATAGCTAATCCACATGTCCTGAATGGATTCCATGTGGTACATGAACTCCTAAACATTAATAATAATATTAATAACTACGTTTGGGAATAGTATTCTTAGAAAATTACTTTGGCAAAGTCTATGTAGCTGCGTATATAATTTAAAAAATTATTTAGGAGTACATTGGGTAGGATTGTCTCAGGGACATGCACAATGTGCTATACTTAATTCACGTGCATATAAGTTAATTTCACTCGGACAACTGTACCTGAGTCAAGCCCCGACATATAAACCTATTAATATTTGTGCTCTGTGTATTTGCAAAAAGAAGTCTCTTCAAGTATTTAATGTCTACCCTGTCATAGTCAGGATAAAATCAATATTGTAAAAGAGCCATATGAAAGGAATTTGCAATTTCTTGATGTTTTGCAAATATTTTAGGCTAATTTTAGAATTTTAATTATTAATTACAGTAAATAATATTTGCTGTTTTGCAAAACATATTTTTAGGGTAAGTTTGAAGGATTTTAATTGTTAATGTAGAGAATAATAATAATATTTAATATGTAAGGGGGAAGGGAAGAAAATAGCAGAGCTGGTATGTGTTAATGAATAAAGTTATGCATATAGGCCAAGTAGAGTTTTAAATGAGTGAAGAGCATAATGTTATGTGGCTTGGTCGGTTTTGGTTGGGTTATCGTAGTCGGTCGATTAGATTTATGCGCTGAGCTAAGAATAGCATGCGAAATCAAATCAAAATCTAGTTCAGTGAAGAAAGTACATTTATAGAGCAGACTCCGGTGTCCTATATCCGAGTAGCGAGTGTTGTCTGAGTTTGTAGGAGTATTCTGTGCCAGTAGTATCTGTGGCTCGAGCTCTGAGATCGATATACGGATTACGCTTGCTCCATTATATACTTTACGACTTTCTTTTTATAACAAATAGAGCTTTCTAACTGTTACATTAGTCCTACTACATCTACAATTCCCACATTTCATACGCTATAATCCTTTTATATAACCCGAGCATTCCCCTATATACATATATACTATACATATAGATATATGTACATGCAAACATCCACTTATAACACAAAGATAAATTACCAGTTCTTTTGTAGAGAGTCGACTAATTTTGTTGATGGGATATTTAGCGAATATCACGGAGACTCTGGTGCCATGTACTCCATTATTATACACTTTGTGTTGTCATCTTGTATGACAGCTATTACTACCACTCGTATATCTATGCAAACATTATATGCATCTAGCTGTCTCGGTTGCCTATAATATGCCCAAGTGTAAGAGAAACTTTAATTAACTGATTTAGACATACCTGTAGAGATGTAGTTACCTCTATCAAGGACTGTTCCCTGTTAATATTATGTAACAATTCAAAGTCATAACAAAGGCAATGCGTCAAAGTGACATGACGTATTGAAAGTAAGAGATATTAGGCTAACAGTACGTCTCGTCCTATTCTGCTTTGAGTATTGGAGAAAATTCTGGAGTTTACTTACAGCAACCGGTACAGAGTCGTTGGAAGTTGATTAAAGTTGAGCCAGTTTCACGTTTGGGCGGGATTGAGTTTCTTTAGTAAACATTTTAGTAGTTGTCTGAATGTCTGCTACATATAATGGTTATATTTAGCGTAGTACTATGTTGTATATCTCGATTAACCTTGAAAGGGGTAAAGGAGTAACGTTTTTCATCGATGATTAATTGTCATCCGTTAGTATAGGTATGTAGATTATTCGTATTTATACTATTCAGAGTATAGGAAAAGTTTCTCAGGGGTCGCTCGACAAGTCTGACTGTAGATGAAAGGAATTGTGAGGTCTGAAGATTTTCGGTGTGGTGATTCTGATAGGAATGAATGCAATGTGGCTAATGGACTGTGTTCAAATAGGGTGATGGTGACGTTGACATTGAGATAACTCCTACTCCTGTCTTGTCCTGACTCAGAGTTGACTTAAAAGAGTAATTATATATTAACTGTAGTCGAAAAGAAGATAAGTATGACTATACATATGTAACCCTCTGGTATCTCTCTGTCTGAGTCTGTCTTAGTAGACAGACTTCATTTGACAAAGTACACACAGTCGATAATTGTGAGCTCTGAAGTCAACTCGAACTCACTATGTCAAATCCTAATGTATTCCCAGTAAACTGTGTAGGTTATTTTTTGAGCTTTGACTTTAGTTGACATTTGGAAGTAAATTAAGAGTTCTGAACTTCTGAATGACTGCCTCTATTTCTCCGTACACAGACAGAGGCTGTGACTAATGGCTCCCTATTCAATCTCTCAGAGAAAAATAAGTAAACTTCTTTTCAAAGACAATTTTCATTATTCTCTCTCTCTCTCTAGTTTAGAATTACAGAAAAAGTTGTTCTATTGTTTTATTGTCGATTCTATACCTCACTGTAATATAGTAAGGTGCATACATAGTAGTCGTTTAGGAAATTATGAGAAGAAAATAATAGGTACTGGTATGAAATTTGAGTTCCCGAAAAGATGTGCTGTAGATGTTCGTTAGTAGAGATTGGTTTTTATTGTGTGCCTGGATTTATATGGCTTACTGGCACACATTTATTATGTTTTAGAAAATGCATAGTTGAGTTTGAAGTTGACTCAGCAGGAACTATTTCATAAATTGAATTTGTATTTGAGTAAAATGAGATGAGTTGGGAAGTAAGAAAGAGGATTCAAAATGTTCAACTTATAGAAATGGAATATCTTGCTATATTATTATGTTTCTGAGTTCCAGTCAAAGTTATTCTTTGACATGGAGGGGAAGAGTGAGAGGTAGGAGCTGAAAGACATTGACTGATTACGCCTTCCAATTGGCTTCTTTTCAATTTAATGTACTGTCTGTCGGTATCTCTTTCTCTCTTTTGCACAGTATAGAGCCCACAAGCTGTGCGTGAAGCTCACTGTAAGTTGTAACCCAAGTCAAGGCTAAGTTGAGGAAATGAAGCCAAATCAATTCTTTCAATAGCAATGAAAATAATATGCAATTCCTCTTGTAGTTAGCATAATGTAACCGTGAAGTGAATTTTTAGATTCCTACGATATGGAAATGACATTGGAGCTATGGATGATGATGATAGTTCCATCCATCCAGAAGGAGAGAGAGAGAGAGAGAGCATGTAGGCTTCAAGCAAATAATGAGATTGGCGCATATTAAATAATATACATTCTCTGTGCTCGTAATAATAATGTGACTAGACTGCCCTGCAGACTCCAGTAATAAAACCTCATTTTACATTTCTTTCTTCAGACTATCAATTGCAAATCTTATTTGCCTCTTTGAAATCCTCTTATCTGTCTTTTAGAATTTATTTGTATGGAAATGGATGTTCCGCAATCGATTGCAAAGAAAATAGGATCCTCTATCTCTCTGTCTGTCTGCAATAGGCACAGCATGATTATGTTCAGTAGTTTTTATAAGTATCTATATAGGCTCTGGTTTAGGTAACTATAGTCTTTTGGGGAAACGGAGAGTTCGCAAAAAGTCATGTACCTACTTCTGCTTATTATGTTAGAAATGCCAAAAAGGAGTCTATAGGGAAGACCTTTCAGTTCAATGTTCAATCCATTTTTGATCTTGAGGAAACAGTAATGGAAAGAAATGGATTGTTCCAGCAGCAGACTGATGAACTGATTGTGAGTGAGTTTTCCCTCGTTGTTGGTTTCTGTTATGTTAGCATCCGACGAACTACTACTACTGACTATGATACGTGCCTCAGCCTCTATATGCTCACATTACTGCTACGGAAATCAATGATCGTTATTCTTTGAACGTTGCAAAGACACAGAGCGTAACTTTTAGCTCCTATATATACTAATGGATATATGATTATGTCATGTCATCTGGCACTTGGTCCCACTCTTTTTTATTTACAGCCATAAGAAATCATAATTTCATTTCCCCGAGAAACTTCCCGAGATCACTTGGTTTCTAACTAGAAGGATACCCCAGCAATTTGAAAAGTAGATATAGAATATGATGACATTATATTGTATATAATGCCTTCAATTCAATACAAATACCCTTTTTGACATTGGCTATACGGATAAATAAAATTTAATGTTTTATTTATGCTAGTAGCCTTTTGACCTTGGTCGAGATAAAGTCTAAAAGCCACTACTGTAGATCTGGATCACTGTGAATATTATGCATGTTTCTCCATTTGCGAAACTTCCTGAACATAAAAGGCTATTGTTATTCTCTGATGGTTGCAAAACATTATTTTAAGCTTGAAAATGAACTGCAAGGATGATATTTGGAATTTTGGATGCAGAGAGATACAATTAAGTGCAAAGCTTCAAATGTTTTTAACGAGAGGGGATCTTGAATGGTGAAATGTGTTTACAGAATAGTTACTTCTATGTAATTGAATATTGTTGTAAGGAATAATGGTATGTAGTAGATAGTAAATCCTTCCTGAATCGGCTTCTGTCTAAATTGGCTATGTTGACAATTAATATAGAAGTTGGATGAGAGAGAGGGGAGGAAAAGATGAGGCAAGACATGGCACACAAAGACACAGAGCGTAGATTTGTAGTAGGACTGTGAAAGACAAATTAATGACTCGAGAAATGTTTTTGACTTTTGGACCGTCAGGAATTTTGGGAGAACAAGAGACGGCAAGACGAAGAGCGTGAGCGACTGGAGGCTCTGAAAAAGAAAGATAAACATGAGCAAAGTGCCGTGGCATCGACGGAAGTCAAGCAAAAGCTCCAAGGCTTCCTCCTCAATAAAAAGCAGCGGGAGGCGGCAATGGCAGGTGGGAATTGCAATTCGAACTCGAATTCCAATTCGGGGATTCCGATGAGTCCTTCAATCGCGACGAGCGTGGGCAACGCTCCTGGATCCACCATTCCATCAAACGCATCTCCACCGTTCCGCACCTGGAGCGTCGTACACGCTGCCCGCGCCGCAGCCGCCTCGGCAGCTGCTGGAGGAAATCCCGCGGACCTGGACCCATCCTCCGCCGGAGTCGGCCAGTTCCAGTCTCATCCATATCGACGACCTTTACTCATAGCCAAGTACGAAGATGACTTTCCGCTCAGAAAAACCGGTTCGTACAATTTACACACTCTACCCGCCTTAATTAATCCCTCGCTCTCCTTGTGTCTTGCGAATCGTCCTAGTCATAAGTCACGTCACGTAATGTGAACCCTGTGATGATGGGCTATTAGTTTTAAACAGTTTAAATGCTTATAATTTACTTAGTGATCTTTGTCACGGCGTGAGATTTTGTTGTGTATAATTATTGTGTTTAGTTCCTGTGATTTTCCACTTATATACCTTTAATCCTTAGTGTCAAGTGTACTTAAACTGATTAGTATGCGGATTTAATCATGGAAAGTGACTTTATATGATGGGAGAGTAGCTACTAAATACTCTCAGATCTGAACATGAGCATGTATCACTTTTTGTAATCCTGACTGATAATAAGTATGTTTAATTAATAGTATTAAGTTTTAAAACCTTGGCTTGAAGTGTTTGTTATTTGTGTTAAAGTATCTGTTCGCAGTGCACTCTGTTTGTTTATTCTGTTCGTGACTTCATGTTATACTCTACAGATAGCTATTGAGTTTTTTAAGCTTATTTATTTGTTTAAAAACATTCTCCAGGATTTCCCTATGCTATACTTGGTACTGAATAAGGAAATAAGACGATGCATTGCTGTTTTGAACAGAAATATTCCTTACAGCAATGTGTGCTATATTTATAGAAGATTTTTCCAGTCGCACTACATTGCTAAGTTCAAATAATCTTTACTTTTTTGCATTCAGTTGTAGCGTGACAAAGTAACGACATGTTTTGTTTGACTTTTGTAGTAGTAAAGTAGCTTATCCCGTTTGGGGGACGTAAGATGGATGTGATGAACGTTAATGGTGAATGCAAACAAGCTTTATATTCTACACGGGCATAGCATAGAACTTTTAATACTAATTTTGCCGCTATAATAATCCTTTAAAACAGATCATGTATCCCTATTATTGCGTTGGTCAGGGATTTGCCTATCAGTTTTCACTCGAAGGGAGAAAGTTTAATTGGAAATACAAAACTTTCGACCTTAAACTTTTTATATTGGTATTAATTGCATGTAACTAGTGATAGCGAATCGCTAATTGTGTTAACGTTAGGGAACCTTTGATGATAGTCTATAGCTTTGACTGTAATAATTATCCCCTTGGCTATTCTATCCAGTGTATCCTAACGCTAACCTGCTATTGTTGCTTGATATTTACATAAGTCATTTGCTGTAGTTTGCAGGAGTGATTTAATCCCATAATACTTAATTGTGAGTTTAACAAAGCATGGATTTGAATTTTTGTATTAACTTATTCCTGGCAGCATCTGAGCCAAACCTGTTGAAGATGAGACTAAAACAGCGTGTTCTGGAAAGAAGAAGTAGTCCTCTTGTTCGTCGTAAAGACTCTCGTTCCTCGTACGTCAAGAGACGATCTTATCTAGTATCAAGTATGATGATATTACTTTACTACTTTCTTCTTCTCTTATTCAAAACTTACTCCACACACTTTTCTTTGTATTTTCTTCTTCAATTCAAGAGTTTCAATTTACACTGATTGCAAATGCTAACTTACTAAAAGAAAATAATACTCTTCTCTACTCTACTACTAATAATCATTTTACTCTTTTCTTGATTGACTAATGTTTGCACATTTTTTTCCTTTCGACTTTCTTTCCAATAAAATACTAGAGTTAATTTGCACAAAAGAATTTTACTCAAGTAGCAAGAGAATATTGACTGTACTGTGGAAATAAGAAAATTCTGTAGACAAGGAATGAAATGTACTAATTGAGTGTTTTGTACGTGTGCAGTGGATGGAAGCGGGAGTGCAGGGTCAACACCCGATTCAGGGCCAAACTCACCTCCGATAAATTGCGTTGTTGGCGGAACTCCTCAGTCGGGTAGCGGAGGAGGAACTCCACATGAAGACGGCGGTGGTGGCGGTGGCTCTCCTTACGGGCATTCTGCATATGGTCCCATGAACAGCGCCAGCGTTAGCGATTTAACACTGTACAGCAGTCCATCACTTCCGAACATTTCCCTTGGGAGACCCATTCCTCCGAATTCGGTAAGACTCCTCATGCGACTTAACCGACTTCATTATTAAATCCTCATTTTCTTAGAAGGCAGAGCTCGTTTTAGCTTGATTGCATTTTCTGATGGAAATATAAATCCGCAAAACATAAAACTTGGATGCTTATAGCCCACCTCCTGTTAGCTGATACTAAGATATTTTGTCATGAGCTAATTTTAAATCTTGCACAGAGCTATTATTAAGTTCATAATTGGAGAGAGCCTTAAAAAGAGGCTAATGATTGCGTGATACGTGAAATGGTTTAGTTTCAAAATTCGAAGGACTATTGTTAGCAATAATAACATGCTACTTCCAGTGCTGCGTCTTTTCTATATGAATAGTTTATGTTTTTGGCGTTAGTATTTGTAAGATGTCTTAGGAATCCAAGGTAGATTATTATTGTGTGTAGGAGAAAATAAATGAGAGAGGGTGGTGGGAGTTGGGAATGAAATTAATGACAGTTAATGAGTATTGCCATGTCTTTTTATTTGCTACAGACATCCTTCAACTTGAGTTAGTTAATTTCTGAGGAGCAGGGAGACATCGAAACCTATTTTTTGCGCAGTACTATCTTTTGTCCTGTGAACTCGTAAATAACTCTTGTTGGTTATTAAATGGGGGAGAGAGAAGGAGAGGAGTGGGAAGAAGGAGTCCCATTAGTAGGCATAATATTGATATTTACAAGGCTGCTAATTGAGGCTTTAGAGAGCATGGCATGAATATTTCATAACTTAGTCTCTTGTGTCGAGACTGAAGCAAAGCATTTCCTTCCCTCACGACTCCTTCTTACCTATTCTCTGCACATCCCATTCATTTAGCTATAATCTCATGTAACGTGTGTCCTGGACTCATTTGCAAAAGGAACTTAAACTTGATAGGACATCTAATATACATACATACATGCACACACAAGTACATACTTACGGAGCAGCGGTGATACTACCTTGCCAGCCACTTTCATTTCAGACGTAAACTGAGTGACGATGAGTTGAGCTCAATGCATGACAAAGTAAATGATTCTAATTTTAGACACGCCACTGACGTTAGCAGGAGATAGCGGAGTCAACGTGCATAAAAAATTAGGGAAACTCACTCCAATGAAGAAATGGGAAATTATGAAATGTCCTTCAGGCCACAGACTTTGAAGTGATGCTACCAAAATCATTTTCACCCCCCCCCCTCGGTACTTTATGTAAAGAGTGTATAATAATACCCTGTGCATTTGCAATATCCATGCATATAATATATGTATAATTATTACTGACAATAGTGGGTGCAGTGCAATTATTTATACAGCTGCTATATATCTTTGGAAAACATGCAACTAGATAGAAGATATATTTTCCTACTTCTTATGCCTCATTAAACTCATTATATACAATTCTTCATTCAGTTTAATTCCATGTACTTACACTGACCTACCACAATTTTCATTAGGTGCAGAATGCAGAAAGTTTGCGCATTACTGAGTCCCGTCGTGTGTGTAACTTTGAAGTATTCAGGATAAGGAATGGTCTTCCAATACTTGTAATTAAAATTTACAATAGGATTTACTAATGAAATTAGCCTGTATGAAAATATAAAGAAAGTGCAGGGAAAGATTGTGATGAGAAAAATAATTTTGTTGTTTTATTTCAGGAGAGCAAATTGGCTGCGGTGTCTGAAACGGAAGTTCGATGTCCAGTGAATCACCAGTCGATAGTATCATCAGGGGGAATGCCCGTGCTACCTCTGTTCTACCCGCCTCCTCACGGTCCTTTGGACCCGGCTGAGTTGGAAGCCTTCTATCAATCCGGCGGGATCATGGCCCTGGCATCGTATCAGGCTCAAGCAGCACAAGCAGTTCACGCTGCGCATGCGCAACAAGCACAGGAAATGGCTGCGGCGGCCGGAGGTACTAGCGGAGGGCCCCCCGACTCGACTCGCGTAGGGCCCCGCTCGATCCACCGACCTCTAGGCCGAACGCAGTCAGCGCCCCTACCATTGGGCCACCCCATGCTGGTGATGAACAGCGCAGCGGCTGCAGCGGCAGTGAACGCCAGCAATAACGCAGGGGCAGGCCCTGGGGTTAACAATGGAAACAACGGGAACGCGGTGCTGAGCTCGGCCCGCTCCGTGCTGGACCAGCAGCAACAGCAACAAGTCACCGCCCACCAGCTCCTCCGCCAGCACATCCGACAGACGGTCCTCACGAGGGTCGGCTCCCGCGGTCAAGTCCTCAACTCGATGAACAGGGCCGTGAGTGTGGAGGAGGACTCGGGCGAGGGCGAGGAGGAGCTGGACGAACAGACCCAGCAGCAACAACACCTCCAGCAACAACAACAAAGAAGCGCCTACGTGAACAAGATCATGCAACAGCACTTGCACCAGCAGATGCACCAGCAACAAATGCCCGACCCCTCGCCACTCCCTCTGGGACACAATGGAAACATTCCGAACCCCATGCTTACTGCCGTCTCTGCCATTCCACAAAGGCTCCACCACCATCACAGCGCCCGCCCCCTTAGTCGAGCCCTTTCTAGTCCTCTCGTCGCACTCGGACCCAGCTCCCCCCAGGAAGCCATGCAGACTGGACAGACGAAACCTGGAGGAACCGGACTCGCTTTTGATGGACTCATGCTGAAACACCAATGCCTCTGTGGCGACAATTCTCAACATCCGGAACACCCTGGAAGACTTCAAAGCATTTGGGCTAGATTACAAGTAAGACATCTACTTCTCTTTATACTATTCACTTTATTTTATTCATAACCCCGTTACCTTTGTCCACTCTTTATCGCTAAACAAAAGATGATCGTTTTTTGTGTACTGTACGTATGAATTTAGTTGAATTTAGAGTTGTAATTTTACAACTGTATAAAATTAAACAGTGAACCTTTTCTCGCCAATTAAAGTTGTCAGAGAGTGTCAAATATTATGGGGCTTAATCTTTATTCTGAAAGAAAGTCCAGGGGTATATCTCGACAGTTTACTGTGATTGTTGTTTTTGTCGTGTTAAATAGGGAATTGAATATTTTCAGGAAACTGGTCTCATTAGTATGTGTGAAAGAATTCGAACAAGGAAAGCCACTTTGGAGGAAATTCAAAGCTGTCACAGTGAAGCTCACACTTTGCTTTTCGGTAAGTAATGCCTAATATATGCTACCCACTCAATTTTCACAGGTCCTTGTGAGAGGAGAGTTTATTTTATAATGCAATCTTATTTGTGCCCAATTAAGCGTTGAAATCATATTAATTCCGTGCTTTGTCCGGTTTTGCATATCAGTGCCAGAATTTATGACAATTTAGTCATTTACACATGAGCACGCGGGTGGGGATTGAGAAAGACTTAATGTGTTTATCACCGGCTGGAATTCAACTTCGTATCGAAGTTGTTTGGAATGCAAAGTTTAGATTAGCTAATTAGTTAAAGTTACAAAGTACGGATTAAAGGGAATGAAAACATCTCTATTTATATGTAGGTAGTGAAAGCTGCTTGTAGAAAGTTGCTTTCACTGGTCGTCGTGTGCTACATACGCTTGATAACATATATAGTCGCATCTACATTGACCTTAATTGAAAGAACATAGTTAGAAGAGATGATATGCAGCAGAGTATAAATTAGCTATTACTTTGTCCTGATAGTAATGACTTTAATGAGATAGTTAGGGGTTTTGACAAAATATTTTTTTCGTGTGCAAAATCTTAATCCAAGTCTTGAGTGAAGTTAGGAGAGAGCTGAGTAGGGAAACGGCAATTACTGAGGAGAAATACTTGGGAAATTCAATTTATTTGCGATTGCACCCTCGTCTATTCACTTGAATGTTGAAGTCAATTTATAAGTTGAGATGAGATTTGGAGGAGCAATTAATCTAAATATAAGTGTGTGCATGTTAGGAAATCTGATGGCAATTAATCCTGGAGGGCTCTATCATGAAATCTAAATCACAGAGTTAGCTATAAATTTAGGTCTTCACGCAGTGATGAGTTTAAAGTTACATTTAGAGGATTTATAATTGTAGCAATTAGGGAAGATGGAAGATTGTGCTAATTTCGAGTGTGAATAGCTGAGAGTAATTTGTTGATGGCCTATTCGATGAATTTGCAGGTACAAACCCACTGAGCCGCCAAAGGTTAGAATTAAGTCGATTCCCAGAGTCCAGTCTCCCAATTAAAAGTCTTGTTCGACTACCATGCAATGGGATAGGAGTGGACTCGGATACAGCTTGGAATGAGCTTCATACTCCATCGGCAGCTCGGATGGCAGTCGGATGTGTCCTCGAACTGGCTTACAGGTTAATTAATCTTTCCTCATTTCCATCTTCCTGGAATTCACAATCCACAATTTTTAGTAAAGTATATAGTCGCCTATCAATCTATCGAACAACTCCAACCCCTAGTATCAGAAACAAATAGTGTCCAAAGAGAAACAGACTCCGGATTCCAAACAAATGGAATTAATTGGGATTTACGGAGAATTCAGCATATATTGTGGGAATCGTATTTCAATTACTTTCACTCGAGCGAATCCACCTCGCGGCTTAATTGAAATGCTATTCTCCAATGTCCTGGAAATGAAATTAATGAATAATTTCCAATGGAACATGGTGTTGATGTGTTTTTCTGATAAATATGATAAGCTACAGTATCGACTAGAGTCTTAAACATGTTTAGACTATAGAAATAGGCAGAGTTTAATAATAGAGTGGAGGAGTGAAGTGCTAATGTTATTTTTGATGACCTTGTAGAGTTGCGACGAACGAGTTGCGAAATGGATTCGCTATAGTTAGACCACCAGGACATCACGCCGAGCCGGTGCAAGCCATGGGCTTTTGTTTCTTTAACTCGGTAGCGATTGCAGCACGACAACTGCGTTCTCGACTCCAGCTGGAGAAGATTCTGCTAGTCGACTGGGACGTTCATCATGGGAACGGGACTCAGCAAATCTTTTACGATGATCCTCATGTCTTGTATCTCTCCATTCATCGTCATGATGATGGCAATTTCTTTCCGGGAACGGGTGGTCCAACAGAAGTAAGTTTTTTACACCCCTCAAAAACTCTTTGCTCTCCCAAAACTTACAGCTCTGTTACGAAAATAGTCTCGCTGATCCTTTTCTGGATAAATTGAGCGTGAGGCATATTCTATGCCTATTGTTTGATTTATCTCTCCTCTTTTTTTGTATTTACGTACTCTGTACCTTCTGTTTGTGTCTTATAAACTATGCTTATGAAAATTCATGCATTATGTACAGGAAACTTCTGGCTATAAATTGCATTTCTTCCTAATAGCTTAATATATTGCGATAATATGACATAAAATGGAGCAGTAGCCTCCTCTTAGTTATATTACTCAGTTTTTTTAGTGTGTCGGAGAAAATTGATTATGCAGATAGAATAAACTGTGTGCTAACTGAGTCTATGATTGTTTGTTGCAGTGTGGAATCGAAGATGGGATGGGATTCAACGTGAACATCCCGTGGAGTGGAGGTCTGAATCCGCCGATGGGTGATGCGGAATATCTTGCCGCATTTAGATCCGTAGTGATGCCTATCGCCCAGGATTTCCAGCCCGACATAATTCTTGTTTCATGTGGATTTGACGCAGCGGCTGGTCATCCACCTCCTCTTGGAGGCTATCGCGTCTCTCCCGCTTGTTTCGGATGGATGACTAAACAGCTCATGACGCTTGCAGGAGGCAAAGTAAGTTACTATTTATAGCAGAGTGTGATAAAACGCTTTAGTGCCTTATCTCCTGAATTGAATGGAACTCGGACCCCCGAAAAATGTTTTCTCCACCTCTCATGACCGTTACAAAATTTACGGATTTCTATTTTTGCTAGAAAAATTCGATTTACCCTTAAAAATGATTTTTTACAAGAAAAAAGCAGATTCATCTCGTTTTTACATGAAAAAATCCAAATCCTACTTTTAAATTATTTCTTACAAACGCACGCTTTGAATGCCTTGTGAATATAAAATTTTCCTGTTAAAACTTCCTTGCAAAAAAAAGATTTTTTTCAAGAAAATTGTTTTTCCCGGTAGTGCGGAAAATGTTTCGTTGGTGGGGCTTGCATTTTTCGATGTCCCGTTGTTGGAGGTTGTGATATTTAAGAATATTTGCTAAAAGATTTTGTATATTTGTATAAAAGGTTGTGCTGGCCCTGGAAGGAGGTTATGATCTGCCAGCCATTTGTGATTCAGCTCAAGAGGTTGTAAAAGCCCTCCTGGGAGAAGCAGTGACAGCGATTAGCGAGGAAGAATTAGTGCGTCCACCGTGTACTCCTGCAATCGACACTCTCCTTCGAACGATCGCCATCCAGACTCCGCACTGGCCCTGCATCAAGCGTTACGTGTCCCTGGCCGCCTGCTCTGCTCTGGAAGCAGCTTCCTCCACCACTTCCTCCGCCGATGGAAATATTTTACTGCGGGAGCGTGTGGACTCCGAGACGGTGACGGCCATGGCCAGCTTATCAATGCACCACGCCGCTGCTGCAGGCACAAATGGCGGCTCTGCACCTGGAAATGCGAGTGGTGGGGGCGGGAGCGGAAATCCCGTGTCCTCGACTGCAAACTCACCTTCTTCTGCCCCCTCTTCCCGTCGTCGCTCTTCCGACATGAATGTCAACGACGAAAACAGTGTGGACACGATGATCGGGAACAGCGAGGAGCCGATGGATCAGGATGAGCCGACGAAATAAGTACACACAACACACACACTCACTTCCCCAGATGTGGGGAGAAAGGAATCATTTTTTATCTCATCTGAATCAACTCAATCAATTATCTGATCGTACTTGACCTCTCTGCACATTTCCCTCTGTTACAGAAATGGCAAGTGACTCTCGTGCGAATTTCTCCTCTCTGTTTCTACTACAATCTATACTGTACTGTTAGCAATGTATAATTTTACAATTGTTCTAAGGACTAATCTATAAGGATATAGAGAGATACATAAATCCACTGGTACGTGACATGCTTAAAATCGTAATCAAACGACCAAATATTTCCGTAAATTATAAAGTTCAAAAATTTCGTTCGACTCGTCTTTGTAACTGTTTGGCCACAGACGACTTTCTAAGTACATACGTGGAGTTAGTAGTGGGAGTAGGTACTCGTATTATTATTGTTGTAGTACGAATACGTACATAGTTAAACTATTGGATTTTTTGCGCAGGCTCGCAAATATGAAATTCAATTATTACATTTTCGAATTTATTCTCATTGTTAACCTCCTCCACTTGTTAACCGTTACATTTGAGGACACATCATACTATATTATGAAATACTACATCTATAGTAGATTGGGTTAGATCTATAGATCCTCATAATCTGTCTAATAATTATTACTATACTGTTAAAGGATTCTGTACTTTTCTCACCACACTTTACTAACGACGTGCATTCAGTGTGCTACTGAACTGGAAACGGATACGTACTAATCTAATTCGCAATTAATATTATAATCTGTGCATTTGATATGCACGGCAAAAACATACTTCGCATTATTTCTAAGTATTATAAACTACGATTCAAATGAAAAACAAGCCTGTTCTGCTGGTATAGACATCAAAACGTAAATCATACAACTTTTTAATATCTAATAACAAAGTAGCTAGGAAATCTTATAAAATATAAGCTACCGATTCAGAATTCAGATTCTTTTCCCAAGTTTACCATTCGAATCATCTATTAAAAATCCTTTTCCTTTCAGTTTGACTTATTAATTACAGCTAAAATGGTTACAAACATCTTAAGCATGAAATGCAATTGTAATTTAATCCGTGTATGTGTTTATAAACTTAATATTCTAAAATGCTATCTATAAGGATATGTTTCTACGTTATAATTATATATCTGTAATCTATATGAATATAAAAAAGTTAGTTGACCTAACATTTACTAATTACTTGAATATTAAATGGGTCAACTGGAAATCCACCTATTGTACATGTACCTTATATATACAAAAAGGAAAGGAAAGCTATGCTGACAGTTTACAGTACATTAAACGGAAATGACTATGAATGACTCTGCTAGTTAGCTAGAAAAATGAGATATTTAAAAGAAGCATTGGGATGAACGGAAAATAATTATTTGTCAATGTTGATGAAGAAACGAGAGTTTAACGCTACGAAAGCGAAAGATGTACAAAAGCCGGTATTTTAAAATCTTACAATTAGAGAGCAACTTGAAAAAGTTCTAGAGTAACTAAAAACCTCAGACGGACGAAAGGAAATGTTAATATTTTTCTTCGTAATTTTGACAGTGCGTTGGTTTACTCGATGTAAACATCTGTGTCCTTGACATAAAAATCACAATTGTAGCGAGATTTCTTAAGTTAATTGCAGATTAGAGGAAGGGAAATGGAAATTCGCCGTCGACACTTTCTAAATGTTATTGTTAGTGACAGGCTTAGTGTAAATAACATTTATCAGCTCATTGCTATTGAATTGAACTTTTTAAGTTAATGTCTCTATTGAATAAAATGTTAAAGCATAATCCATTTTACCATCCTTCCTCCCATTAACTACACACGTGTGAAATTACAACACTATTATAGAAATGACTATAATATCTGCACGCTCTGAGGAATTTGATACACTGTACTAGCGTAAAGGAAGTCAATCAAGCATTGTATCCCCTATTCCCAACTCTAAAATCTACTCAGTTTAGCATGATATGATAAGATTATTGATTTTTGTGCAGTGCAGGGAAGTACTGTAACTAATACTAACTATAATAATTAGTACAAATACACTTATAAACACATCTATTTACCAGTAAAACAGGAACATTGCATTTCAAGCTAAGATACCAGCAAATTATCTTATCTAATAATAATATCAGTACGTTTGGATGGTGACATGAACACTATGAAATCCAAAAATAAATAAATAACTATCAATAATGATGCATCAGGGCTTGTTATAATTATTAACGTAGGAATTTTATGTGCAGAGAATGCTGCAGTGCAAATGCAAGGCATTATTTAATTGTAATTTTCTTATACTGTCTCAGTATTGGATTACTAATAACAATCATTCACCTACCTGTAAGCAATGCATGCATGAGTGAATTGGATGGAGTGCTTAATTTCTTGTGTCGTTTTTTCAGGGAAATCTTGACACAGTTATTTACAATTCGATCAATTGGCACATAAATACGTTTTGATGCAATTTACACTGCTAGTATTTATGACATTATGCTGAAAACTACTGTTGATAATTGTCATTTGTAATCAAATCATTGCTAATTTTTACGTTCTCGTCAATTTTTTAGCCTTCTCTGGATGTGTACATGGCGTGTGTATTAAAATAACAACATGTAACCTTACCTATACCTACGAAAACTAACATTTGTAATAATTATATTATTATTCATTGAATCAACGTACCTGTCCTGTCCTTTCATTAAACCATGAAACATACCTTTTCGAAGAAAATATTTAAGCTATTTGAATGTTACATTCCCGTTTGTAAAGCAGACACTTTTTTGTCTGTTTTCTTAAATCAAAGATTAAATAAATCTACTTTCTCCATTTTGCAAAACCGAAAGTTTTTGAGGGAAAGTTTTGCATTTGGGTGCACTCATACATTTGTGTACAACAATTATGACCTTCCCTTGGACTTTCTTTCGTCAATATTTTGAGAAAGTTTAATTTTTCAATGTATTATAGAGTAATGTACATTTCAGGTGTTTTATAGTGACACTTGACTTGAGGGCTCTACTAAGATGTAATGTCATCTTGGCCTGAAATATATTGAGAAGGATTTTTAGTATTTTTCTTGTGTCTTTGGGATGTGATGTGATGGTCGCCATATTTAAAATTCTAATTAAAGAACTTCATTTAGGGTGCAAAATGAATTTGCATGCTAAAGTTAACTGCGGTATATAGTGAGTAAGTGTAACTCTGACTTTTATGATAGGGTAATTAATTGTAAGTCTACTAAGGCCATTAATTAAATATCTTATGATTTTCGTACATTGTATTAATAGCTATTGTAAAGTAAACGGTTATGTTCCGCTTGTTTACATTTGTGTACGTAAAAGTACTTAAAAGTTCATTACCACGATGCGTAATGAGGTTTTAGGCTATTTTGTAATATTATTATTATTATTGCTATTCATTTGTTATTGTCTGCTAACGGATTAGGATTGGTTGACCTATATTATATTATGCAGTTTTTCTATTTTGCACTTGTTAATAGCCTCGTTAAATAACGTTTATGTATAGCTATTATGCAACAGACAATGCATTCGCATTTCCTGATCATTAAAATGTTATTATTATTACATTATTATTTAGCATGTTTACTTTTAACTACGTTCTAATTTGTAATTATTTTCTTAAAGCGTCCATATGTGTTTGATGTAGACTATGAATGAATATCAATATGCGTTTGAATTTATAGTAATGCCTATTTAAGTACCTAAAATATGCGTAAAACTGGACAATATTCTATTATTGCTGCCGTAAGTAATATTTATTACAATTATGCCGACTTTAGAACAGAGAGAGAGAGAGAAAGTAATTTAATTACATACCTAAATAAAGGAAATGCCTACTTTGTCATATCTATGTCAATTGTCAATTAAATCCTTTTGTTTTTAATAAATAGTCATACATTCATAGGTAATTTACAATTTATTGTACAAAGTTAGTCTATATACCTACCTATAGCTAATTCTAAGTAAATGTTATTAAAAATAAGTATAATAATATATCCTAATAGCTAAAATAATTATTAAGTTATGTGTTTTGGGGGCTAATAAACTACCGGTTCATTAGTTGTCACTCTTATTATCTAATCATAAATTGCATTCAGTGTATAAAGAACATTCGCAGATACTGCTGAAAGTTTTGCTGGAACTGTGTCAAGTTGCAGATTAGGATTTTACCCTGGAAGGGAAATTAAAAAATGGGATTCCTATAAAAACCTAAGTACCTAAAGCTGTCTTTGTTAACGTGCTCATGCATATCCATGCTCACGTTACGCTAATTTCTATTCATAGCAATTGTTAATAATCATATCATAAAAGAAATACTTTAAAATCCTTTTCCCTATGATTTAGCCCAGTTTGATTGAGCAGAGGATTATTATTAGATTCCGTATAGAAACTATTTATAATGCTCCGAGAATGTTACTTTTATAATTTTTGAAACGTCAGTCCTCATTTTCTGAAAGACTGTCTACCTGTATTTACCAATTACCTACATATACCTACACGTAATAATAATATGTATTTCATGTGTCGTAGTCGAAATAATGCAGAATCTTCTGTATTTTTTGACTATCAAAGTTTTCTTACACTGGTGTAAGCTCATTGTGGATTGAATTGCATCGGTATTTAAAATGAATTGATTGATGTTATAAATACGGTAATATGCTTTAATAGAAAGATAAAATCTTTAGGATATATAATCTTTTTGTGTTGTAAACAAAGTGAAGATGAATAAAATTTGCTAGTGCATTGAAAACATTGGAACATGCTATGAAATGAGGCTTGGGAGTCAGACTTTTCTTAAATACATCTTCATTATATAAATGTAATTGAATGGGAATGTGACCAGACCAAAAACTATTTGCTTTTTGGAGAGAGATCATGTTTATCAATGAAAAAAATTTTCCGATTCCACTGCTCATGCTCTCTGATGAGATGAGGCAGGCAGGGATTGATTTCTCGAGACCAGACCAATATATAAATCAAATTAAATGATAGATTTAAGAATTAGACTAAAAATCCAAAAGTAAGAATCATAATAAGTGCTTAAACTTATAAGATACTTGGAAAGTAAATACATTGATGTATTGTAATTGTATTGTAATGTGAGTGAAGCATTCTACGTACTATCCATAATTTAAAATCTCAACTTTTGTTAACGAGTCTCCTAATGAAATGTCTTATATGTGATTAGGAATTTAAAATATTGTAAATGTAAACTTGTCCATCTTTTACGAAATAGACAAGACACATTAATAATTTGTCCAGACTCGCTCCATAGGCTTATATGTATTATTATTTCACTGCTGACAATGAATAAATCCTTGTCACTGTCTCTATAAATATCACGAAGGAATTTATGGCTAATTGTCACAAATATTGTTAATTCAGGAAGGTTAAACTATATTCAGTTCATATTGAACTTTAGTAGTGGATTGATTGTGGGTTGATATTTTGTGACAGATTGACACTTTCGTTGACTTCTCTCTTTCTATGTTCCTCATTCTTAGCTCTGATAGCAGGTACTTGATATTTTAAAATAAAAATAGCAAAAACTAAATGTAAAGGTTTCCGCAAGATAAAACCACCGTAACTTAAAAACCTGAGCATGTAGCAAAGTTTGTAGTATCGATACAATGAATTGTTTACTTTTTAATGGATATTGAAAGTTATAGAACGGAAAGTCATTAAAAAATTGAGTTCCTGAGTGTGGCATGTAGTGTAGTAGGTAGGTAGATGCATAGACTTTGTAATAATATAAAAATATGTTTTATGTATTTGATTTCTGGAGTCAAACGAGACATGCCATATTCTACAGTTTACCACTTTCACAATGTTGTTAATATATTATTGTATAGAAAAGGATGAGTAGAGTGTTTTAATTAAGTGTTTATTATTGTGAGTTTATGAGGATTATTACCTATGTATGATATGATATGTATTTATGTAACAACAATAGCGGTTTATGGTTCGTATCGGTTATGATTGCTCTTATAGTTCATTAAACTTGTATGGTTCATTCAAGAGTATTTAATGTTGCAATACTGTATGATTATATGTATGTGCGTAATAAATACCTAATTTACAAACTGTATCAATAATGTCCTTCTACTCATTTCACATATTTTCATTTACATAAACTTCTTTTTTCATAAATCCACGTGTTTCTTTAAAGATTTGCATGAACAATTTAGGATTTCCGGTCGGGTAGGAAAATGAAGATGAGTTTAGAAAGCTGGAAGGCATCACTAGACTAGTCTAGTGATTACTGGCAGAACTATGATGTGCAGGATAGAATTGTTTTTACATGTGAAAGAAATCCTATCCAGTAGTAGTGTTGTCTGTAGGAGTTGCAAACTTATATACAAAGGGATACATACACACAGAGTACACATAATAAATAAAGTGTACATTTTGTGTATACCTGCTCCAATGAGCCTTTCCTCTATAATTCTCCAGTGGAAATGAAATAAATGTTATCTTTGTCTGTAGTGTGGAGGATTGGTTTTCGTCTAGCCTACTCAGACAGACTCTTAATCTAATTGTAGTGGATGAGTGAGATGGATAGTGTATCTATCTAGTTGAGATGCATTGGATGTACATCAACAGAATACAAAGCCAGTTTCGCTCGCTCCTCGCTCGCTCTACAACTTTTTCACTATAATTCTGTAGTGAGAGTGCAAGTGTTGTACTGTACAGTCTGACTGACTGAGCATGTTTCTTAGCTCATGGTTGTTAGGCTGGCGTGTTTTGGGCGCTGAAGGAGCCATGGCACGAAAATAAGTCATTTGTGAAATAATAAAGGAGTTCGTATAGAGAAAATAGAGATATACAGAATGGGAATTGGAAACTATATATTCTCCGACACACACTAAACATGAATATTTGCAGCACAAACGCATAAGACTACAATATTCATATTATATTCTATATGTATGTGCTCTTGGTGTACACGAACCAAAATTTATACGCACCCTTCACACAACAACAAAAGCCTAAGCTCTATTTATGTACACACTAGTATGTCCAAGTTCCAGCATTGAACTTGTTATACATTTACTTAGACTCACTTATAATATATAGCTATATTATTATGTACAGACAAAACGAGCAGGTAGACTACACATTTTCTATTCCTTGTCTATACTGGAAGTATATGTGAGCCACAGTTCGATAAATTCTATTCACGAAAACGAGCAAAAAAACGAAAGGAATCATTTTGTAGTAGTAGAGAGGTAGTAGATAGCCAACAACACCGCATTATTCGCATCCTCCCAAGAACCAAGCTTTAGGTGACATTGAAGAAAAGGATTGGAATTTACACAAAAAATACATTACACTTGCACAGAGTGCAATGCCATGTACATGTACTATGTAGCTACATTAAGGTTACATTTACATCAGTAATTCTCAATCTTTAAGACGTGGATTTAGTGACCAGAAACTAACTAATAAGAAGTTTACTTACACAAAAATTACACAAAGCCCTACCTTTTACAGGTAACGGCTCCTTTTCAATGAAAATAATTACAGCCAAGTGAGCTGCAGATAATAATATTTCTGTGAAAATACAAAACAAATCTAATTTCATTTACACTAGTTAGAGAATCTGATTGACAGTAAAAGTGCTACGCTATTCTTCCTACCTTGGATAGACAGATGCAAAATCTGATAAAGGTACTCATTTCATTACTGGAGTACATGTTTTTAACCGGTCGGTGTCGGTGGTTTTAAGGATACAAAATCCACCAGAGCAAACATTATTAAAGAATCTTTATAAAAATCTCATTTTTATGTTAACCACTCTTTTATCAATGGCTAAAAGTTCAAGACAGTTCTTATAGGCATAAAGATAAACGAACACTTTAGAAAATCACAGTTACTGAATAAATAATATTAAAGATAACTGACCGAATTTTCTCCTTGTAAGTTTCGTACCTATCTAATACAAGTAAAAACTGAAGAACACTGATTTATGTGAAGTGGAAAATAGTGGTTTGTGGGTGTGGGAGGACTTTTAAAAATAAATTTTGTGTACAACAAAAAATAATTTGCTGGAGCCGAACAGTAAAATACAATTAGTAAATATGGACAATGGATATTTTCGAGTTTTTGTCTCCAGTCCAAGTCCAAGTTCCCTTTGGATTTTGGATCAACACTTTTCCTTGACTTGGAGTTGTACAAAATGAAGGAAATGGTGGGAGGCTGCTGTGTTTGTTCTGATGAGAGGGGGTGGGATGAAAATCCGTTGGTGTACTGCGATGGAGCGGGGTGTAACGTGGCTGTCCATCAAGGTACAATTTATTAAAAGTCTTAAGAAATGGCCACGATTGAGGACCAACTCAAGGATACGATTTATTTAAACTATTTTGTTTCAAAAATATTTCTGCAAATTATACTTAATTATTTACGTGATATGCCGTAATATATACACGATCAAAAGTCATTTGCTATTGGAACTTAACTGATATGTTTATTGTGGAAATACTTGCAGCCTGTTACGGGATAGTTCAAGTTCCTTCGGGGCCGTGGTTTTGCCGAAAATGCGAGTCTCAGGAACGAGCCGCACGTGTGGTAAACAATAAAGATATCGTAATGCTCTCATTTTATTTTTTCTTCTTTTTATTTTTGACTTTTTCCACCCTTTAATCTGTGACGAAGGGGAAATAACCGTATTTACAACAAGATTTGTTTTTGTGGTTGGGTTTAGAGGTGTGAGCTGTGCCCTTGCCGGGATGGGGCGTTAAAAAAGACCGATCAAAATGGATGGGCACACGTAGTGTGTGCTCTCTATATCCCGGAGGTGAGATTTTTCAACGTGACGACAATGGAGCCGATACAGACTTCGTTGATACCATCGGAGAGATTTCACAAAACTTGTTTCATCTGCGAAGAAAACAACAGAGGGACGAAAGCCAGTTTTGGGGCTTGCATGCAGTGTAACAAACAGGGCTGCAAACAAAATTTCCATGTCACATGTGCGCAGCTTTTGGGGTTGTTGTGTGAAGAAGCGGGTAACATGATGGATAATGTCAAATACTGCGGATACTGTCAGTACCACTATAGTAAATTGGTAAGTCCACTCTAAAATTCAGTCCCTAATGTATACATTTTACGATACCTTTGGCGTGCACGATTTGCGTGGATCTAATCCAAAAACTTGAACTCTGGCACCTCAGGCGCCTAAAAATCTCGTAGATCTGATCGCGCGTTTTTATTTTATTTGTGCACGGCCAATCACAGGCGCCCAAATAAGGGCTGCCCTCGATATAGTTTTTGAACTAATATTTTGAAAAAATTTGCTGAATAGATTTTAGCAATTTCCCGGAGTCCTTAATCTATTTTTTTTATTTCCAGTTGTAAAATAGACGTTTCATTTCGCACTCAAATACTTTGCTATCACAAGTGTGTATAATTTGTACGTTAATGGTATAACGGCTCCAAACCTTTATCCAAAATTAATAATGCTCAGCTCACTGTGTATAACCTATCCTAATCAATGAATTAAATATTATATTGGGCCCGTCATTATGACTCTGTACAGAACATAGAAGGGGATGTTTATATAGTTCATTGATTGAACTTACGTAACGTACCACTAAATTAGCCCATGCTAACATTATAGAAAATGAAGTAATGGCAATTTGCAAGGAATCAGAACGATATAAACGAAGTAGGGAGGAACGCATTTGTTTATTTTGCACAATTTCGAGGAAGCGTATTTGTACATTTTCATTTCGATAACATCACCCTCCCTGCATCCGAAATTACATTACGCCATTTTAATTACCTATTAGAGCAACTAATAATTATTATTGTTAATTGATTTAGTAAGGTAGGTTAAATATCAGGTTAAAGGTTTCGTTCACAACCGAAGTCCGTTGCTCATTTATATTTTTATGCAAAGGATTTTTGTGTCCTCATTTATATTTTGTGTCGTCGCTGCGATATCTTTAAACACGTGAATTTTTATATTGCAAACAGTATCGTAGAGACCTGTAACTGTATCTCTAACTCTTTAGACCTCAGATAAGCGATAAAGGAGCATTTATTGTGATATCGATGTTGGTGTTTGCAATGATAAAACTCGTTTGCTAAGAATGCAACTGAATATTTGGCTAAAAGCTTACAACAGTTAACTTTAGTTACTCAATATAAGTAAGTGAAGTAAGTCAAGTGAATAAGTCAAGTGAATTAACCAAAAAAGCCCTGACCACTGACGCATCATTATTACATCATTCGGTTACTTTTACACTTCATATTCTTTAAGGCAGGTCGTCGAAGGTACTCACAGTGCAGTGGTACATAGTATAGGGAACTGAGCTCACAGTGCAGGTACTGTACATTAACTGATTAAACTGATTATAGATGCTCAAGTGGTGAATTTCTTCTTTAGTTGTGTAAGTCCATGTGTGACGTGTACGTATGTGTCAATGTGTGTAACTGTAACACGTGTGGTGTTTGTGGACGAATAATGAGTTATCTGTGTATAATATGCATATTATTAATTATACAATGTAAGTATAGCTTGCTATATGTTGTGAGCGAAGTTCACTTATTGTTAGTTCACACGTGTAAGAGTGCGGTCTCAATGAATCTATTTTAATTGAGTTACGAAGTATTGTTGTATGTATACACTTATTATATTTTTATTCAAGGTAAATAGAAATTAAACACGGAAGTTAAGATTGTAATTGTTTTGTATTTTAGAAAAAGACGAGTAATATGAAGATTATTCCACCATTTCGGCCTGTGCCGGCAAGTCATCCTTCGGATTCCCCTAGTTCTTCTCCAGAGAAGGGAAGTGGCCTACCGAAATCGTCAAACGCGATAGAAGATGGGAAATCCGGAGGAAATTCGAATTCGGGTTCTATCTCAGCTATTAATCCGAATGGGGACAAAAGTCACGGAGATAATGACGTAAAAGGGTCTAGCGTTAGTCCAGATTTAAACCAACCCTCCAGCTCAAAAAATGCCAAAAGTTCTAAGAAGGGTCACAGCAGTAGCAAAAGTGGCTCGAGCATAAGCGACAACAGCAAATCTGCAATTCCACGTATTTCCATTGCACCTTCTAGTTTGTTTGCATCCAGCTCGTTTATGAATAAACATTCTAGCAACAATAGTAGCTCGAATAAGGAACCGATCTCCACTGAAGATGGCAAGCCTGAAATTGTAATCAAAACAAAGTCTCACATGAAGTCGTCAGAAGATGTTTTAGAGTCATCTCCTGTCAAAAATGATGACTCTGCCAAACAGGAGAAAGAAATTGTGAATTTGAAAGAAGGATTCATTCAGAAAAAAGATTTTAGTACTCTGCAACTGAAGGAAGTGGTAACCTCAGCTCTGGATCGTCCGATGACCAATCCTCCGGGATCCAAATTCGACCATTCCTCAAGTTCAATTTCAGGAATTGAAAGTTCTATCTCGACGAGATTTTCTTCATTGACTGAGAAGCCACCTCCACCAGATATCAAACCGCACGTCACTCTAACTCCGATTCCTATGAGGACGTCCACGACCAGATTGAGTGCGTCAAGAGAAGAAGCAGAAGAACGGGAACGCGAGAGAGAACGAGAGAAATCTGCTAAGTCAAAATCCCCGGTGACTTCATTAAACTTTTCTAATACGTTCGGACAGCCACCTAAACTTCAGAATCAAAACGCCTCACCTGAAATTACGGAAGTCCCAATGTCCAAAGCAAAGGGACCTCCTGATCTAAGCTTTCAAGGGGAGCTGCCAATTCCAACTGCTGACAAGTCCGCACCGCCTGCGAAAAGGTCTCGGTAAGTTATCCATGTCATTGTTGACAAAAGAGTTGACAAAAGAGTTTTCTAGTTTTACAATTACTAACATTTGAAAAATATCACACACGCTGGTGGAAAAAGTACCCATCCAGCCATCCTGGTTGGAGGGAAGTTATCGGCTTCGCCTTCGGCGAAGCCGAAAACGGTAGTGAAAACGAAAAAAGAGGGAAGAAAAAGGGAAAAAGAGGGAAGAAAAAAGGAAAAGTAGGGAAGAAAAAGGGAAAAATAGGGAAGAAAAAGGGAAAAATAGGGAAGACAAAGGGAAAAGAAGGGAAGAAAAAGGGAAAAGGAGGGAAGAAACAAAGAAAAGAAGGGAAGAAAAAAGAAAGTAGGGGAAGAGTAGGGAGAGGAAAGGAAGGAAAGAAGAGAGAACAGGTAAAAGGGAGAAAAACGTAAAGGGGAGAAAAAAGAGGGCGAAGGAGAGGGAAGAAAGAGTACAGTGAGAAAGGAATGAAAGCTTCTAAATACATTTATAAGAAGAAAAAAAAGTCAAGTAAAACCGGTGAACCTTCACCAAAAGTAGAAATTAATTTCCCCGAGCGGTATTTACTAAACTATATCTCAAAAATTTTGTGCGCTTCCCGCAAATGTTAAGAGGGTTTACATCACTTAAAGAGCTGTTAAATCTCTAAAATTTCTTGCGCTTCGCGCAAATGTTAAGGGGCGCGGCTTACGTTACGTTACCCTTGGGAAGACATTTTTGCAAACCGGGAAGGATTTGGAGAAAATTTTGGTTGGAGGGAAGAAAATACTATTTCCACCAGCGATCACATACCTTTTGATTGTTTTCTCTAAATCTTCTATATATGCCCATCAAATCACTTGGCTAGGTATCATTATGTAAAATTCAAGAAAATAACAGAGGAATTGATAAGAAGTGTATAAATAGACGAAATTCAGAAGTGACTAACTACCAATAGCGAAAACTAGGTTGACAGCACTTTCAACTTAATAATATTATTGTTATGCTAATTAGTTTACAACTTCAATTTCAATATTTTTTATTGGTTTTTTAACAATCGAAGTGCTGCAACCTATATTGAAGTTATTACGTAAACAATCACTACAGTATCATTACATAATGATAGTGCCAAACGCAAAACGTTAGTTACTCTTGTACAGATTGAATGTTTTTGGAAAACTATACCCAATTCATCCATACTCCACTTACTTTTCTATTAAAATTGAGATTAAATTTAATTGTCAAATGACTCTAGAAGAAAATGTAAAAGACTCATTAGAAATGTACATAGTAATTGCATGTCTTATTAAGTACATATTTAATATTATTCTGCATCGTTAGAAGTTTTAATTATAACCTGAATGATGAACGTTCCCGGAATGCAAATGCTTTCAAGCTCTCTTAGTTTAGTAGTACTTAAGAACAATTTTATTATGTAACTTAATAATTATAATCCTTATTTGCATAGCCCTGCTTGCTTTATAGATCATTTGCATAATTCTCTCAGTTGGCCTTATTTGTACAGCTTTTACCCGTCTTTATTTTTAAGGGAGAAGTCGGTGTTGGAAAAGTCACGACAGTCTAACCTCGGGTCAAAAGTTTTCTTCACTTTATACATATGCTATATTTTTTTTCAATTTTGAAGACAAAAGTGTACTTAAATGCTTCCGAAAATCAGCTATAAATATGCAAAGTGCTTTTTACTTTTTAACTTTTAATTATAATTGTAATTGGATTAGTGTCCGTGGGTTATTTTGAAAGGGACTGTATTTTGTAATATGAAATATTTTTATTGTATTGCTAGTTATGTAATGCTTCATTTGTCACACCTGTCCATTTTTGTACTATTTGTGCCGTAAAAAGAACAGATTCGCGAGACAGACTACTGTTTACTGCGTGTTTATATGCTTAATATTAGTGTGTCAGTGATTATTACTTGTTACGTAAAAGTGTGTTGGGTCTTCTGAATGTGTGACTGAAGCAAAGCTTAGCTCAACTATGAATTCTGCTTGCATGTTTTGATTTCGAATCTAGTTGTATTCAGTTTTTGACGCATCCCGTAATCCAACATTCCCATCCCGTATTCCAATATTCCCATCCCGTTTTTGTTCGGTAAAGAAAGCATAATGCAGTCGAGGCATTTGGTTACTGGCGTTTGTGGTCGTGAGCCGTAAGTGACAGAATTATTCTCGGTCTCGATTTTTCAGTAGTGAAATTTTGGTTAAATACGATACACTTTGTCGTCATTGTCGGTGTCATCGTCGCTAACAGAAATTTCCCTTCATAAAAGCTATTCAGTTGTGTCGGCTGTCCTTTTCATAGTCTACTTGCTATTTGCAATATGTGTGAAAGATATATTTATTTATTATGCTGTATCTGTCTTAATGTGATCTCAATCTTTTATTTCATTGGGTAATGTGGTATTTATATTTACTGTTTTAAAATTGTTTTAAAGCCAAAGAGGATATGGGATGAGCATTATGATTTGTAATAGAGATGGTCAACAGGGATGTTTGTAAAGCTTACAATGCCATTATAGACGGCTTTTTCAATGTGATATGTATATTATGTGTACTATTATTGTAAATAACATCATTGCATTGTTGTAAATATTAAGATTGTATTAGATTGATAGACGTTAGATAATGTTGGCATTATAAGCAGCCCCTACTAATACCTTTGACATTTGCTAACAATGATTACACAATTTTTTAATTAATATGTTTAACCTTTGTGTGTGATAACTCATTCGTGTTTGTGATGTTTTTCATCATTGTCAATTATACAGCGTTGAAATAGAAGCGTTGGAAGATTTCGGGGATAATTCTGAAGGCGCAGTGGAGAATTGGCCGGTTCGGGACGAGGAAGAAATATCATTCACCCGCTCAGGGAGCCGAAGAGAAGCATTTCCGCACAATTCACAAAGCCAAGTAAATGTGAGCCCCACGCACTCGGCGACTGGCTCTAGAAACTTTAGTCAAGGTCAAGATATATGGGATTCTTCAAAACAAAGTAAATTTGCCGTTGACATTGACATGGGGGAAGAGCTAAAGCCCCTAAAAAGAGGGCCGGGCCGCCCTCCACGTCGAACGTAAGTTCCAAATCACAAACAAGTCCCAATGTTGTTCATCTTTTTAAGAAGTCGACTTGGTTTTATGATTAACACGACTTTCGTGTGCTGTAACCATGCTTGTGCTTGATATGGCAGCTTTTTTGTGTCAATGTATCGTTGTCCTTGTCACCTTTTCGTTTGTTAGTTCTGTTTAGTACTAAGGGTGATTTGGTGTTTTTGAATTGTGTTCAAAGCTAACTGAGTGGTGATGGGAATATTACATTACTACTGAATTTCTGCAGCAGACAGCAGCTACTCTTTCCAAAAATATTCAATACTTGTAAGTATGTGATTTAAAACGAGGGAAAATATTTTTCCATTCTTTCCTTTTTCATAAATAGTGTTCCAAGCAGAGAAGATGAGCGAGAAAGGGAGCGTAAGGCCCCTGGGAAGGCTCGAGGTGGACGTCGCGGGGGTGCCAATAGTTCCAGCAGCTTTAATCGTCGAGAAACAAGGGAAAGTACAAACGCTGCCAACAACAGCATGAGCAACGGCTCTTTTATGGACGAGAATTCTTTTGATGGTCAAATGGAGGGAAGTCCCGCACCGTCAGGTATCAATCAAGTCCAAAATTTTCTAAAAGCATACTTAAAAGTTGGGAATTTTGTTTGATTACTCTTTATTGAAAATTCAGTACGAAATTTCGGAAAACTACGGATTCAAATACTACGTTCAAAAGTTTCTGTAACTTTGCTATGTTCGTGTATCACTGTTGTATCGTCACTGTTATATTAGATGTTCATGTTGTCAAAAGTGTAATAAATATTTCTGTGTTAGCTGGCTCTGGGCGTGGAGGTCGTCAATCTTCTTTGGGAAGGAAATCTGCTGGTGGTCGTAGTTCTCGTCAAGAAGATCCCCCTGCACCCACTTTGGCTCAGTTGCGACAACAAGCAGGAAACAACGGAGAGGCTGTGACAGCGGGGAGTTTACCAGCTCATATGTTTGGAAATGCCCTAAATCCCGCCTCGTCAATGGCGCAAAGGATGGTAGACACCCTGAGTCAAGAAATAGAAGCAGCTGCAGTTCCCCCTGAGGTCATTTCCCCACAATCTCAAATAGTTGGCATTCCCTTCCCCGGAAAAGCAATTCAAGGAGCTTTGTCCCTCCCGTCGTCGTCTTCGTCAACCTCTGCGCCAAACAATTCCAACGCTACTTCTAACGGAACAGTTGCAGTTCGCTCAACTGCCGTCACTTGCACAGAGAGTCCTAGCACGTCTTTAACCGCAGTAAGCACTTCCGGACCGCCGCCAACATTGGAACAACTTCTGGAAAGACAGTGGGAACAAGGGTCACAATTCCTGATGGAACAAGCGCAACATCTGGACATTGCTCAATTGCTCTCGTGCTTAAATCAGTTAAAACAGGATAATCGAGCTCTGGAGGAACACGTGGCATCTTTGTCGCAGAGAAGGGATCAGTTGACAGCAGTGAATGCCCGACTTAGTGCGCCTCTTGGCAGTTCCAGTACTCTTATGTCTGCTGGAGCTGGATTCAATCCTCCACTGAAAACTCAAAATGGCCAAGGCACCCCACCGCCAAATGTGCAGCATGGAAAAGGTAATGCCATGCACGTTCAAGCCCCGATGCCCTCACCGCAACAACAACATGATATGCATATCCAAGGGAGGATCGCCGGACAGGGTCAGTTTCCATATTCTAATGAATCTAGAGAATTATAGTTAGTCTGTTCAAAATTAAATGCTCATAGATATGAATTTGGCGGTTTTATAGGTCGGAACTTTTACGAGTTCAATATAGTGTTTATAGATTTTACCTAGGCGTCTTCGATCCCCACGGGGATTGAGGACTTTACATGACGCAACGGTAGAAGTCACGGAAAGGAGGGGTTTACAAGGCGCCAAATTCATATCTATGAGCATTTAATTTTGAACCGACTGTAGTTAATTTTGTATCGCGTTGAAAATTAGAATTAAATTCTTGAGAGAATGTTAATTTATACTTTGATTTATTTGCAGGAGGGAGTGGACGGGGAAATAGTGAACTGACCATGGCACATCCAACTCACAGTCCTCATGGACATACCAGCATTCACGCTGTACATGGTCATGGACATCGAGCACAACCCTTTGGTACTTTCTCTTCCCACAATTCAAGTGCACATGGTCCAAATGCTGTGCCAGTTGTCACACACCTTTCACATCACCAATTACCTCGAGACTCACGCTGAAAGCTTTATCATCAGTCCGTGCCCAGTTTTTGAACGGAGAGAACAAAAATCATGAGTGCTGACAGATGACGTAGTCTAAAGACGTATTTATGTTTTCTATATATTGTTAATTGTGTACGTTACAGAGGGCTCCTTTAAAAATATTTTCCAATTTCATTTGTACTTAATTTCCTTATGAAATCATACAATAGGTCACATAGTAAACAAACACAATGAAACGTTGTAAATGCTCTTACATAAATATAATAGCTAATGTTAAATATATTATAAGTATATAGATTAATTATTAACAGTATTTCCAATTCCTTGACTTCTCTTGGTTGTTACTCAAAATAACTTGTCCTTTTTTGAGTCACCGGAACTTGAACGGTCTTTTTTCTTGTAAGATGACTTTTTTATAAAAGTATTTACCCATGTAGTTAGTAGTACCGACAGTACCGTCATGGCCCAAGACTCCATAAAAAACTTGAATTTACAGTTAGTAGGTTTTGTAATTTTGACATCTTTTTTGTCCTTCTGTTGTTCATAGATGAAAAATATGTAACTAATCGTGTGTTCGAATGTTTCGTACAAAATATAAATAAGAGACTAGCCTAGAAATTCACATGTTAAAAGTAAATAAGTCAACGCTACTGTCTTAACGGTATATGATTAGAATATTTATATTCAAAGTACTTTTAATTGTTTACATCTTTGTGGCTTCCCTTTGTTATACATCATTTAGGTAATAAACTTGTTGGTCCTTTAAACACTAACTTCAAAATCAATACATTAACCATTCAACATATTGTCATATAATGCATATGTTTGCAGAAATCCTTGTATAAACTGCGTAACTCGTTAGCATTTGCATCGTTTCTTTCATATATCATAATATTATATAAAAATCATCACCTTCTCTAGCAAGTCATTTAAGTAGCGTAAAAATTGAAGACATAATAATTATATGTGGGTTCCAATAATTTCTTTTAGTCAAATAGAAAGAAAGTAGTTAGGAGAAATCGTTTGTGCATATGTAAACATTTTCATCTGCTGCAAGACTTGCTAATAAAATTGATGCGAGTTAGACAGTAGTATAGGTAAAGGGATTTTATTCACCAACAGTATTTGTGCATCATGACTTCATGACTTGATTTAGTGAATTTCACATTTCCTTTTCATGATTATCATCATTCGTTTATATAAATTATGTCGAAGAATGGATATAGGTAGGTATATATTATAGATACTTACCCTAAAGTGAATCATGTTGATTGCTACAGATGCGGTGTTACACATTTTAGAAAAATACTTAATCATCATTACGAAATTAATAAGTTGGTGGAGCTTTTTGATGCATATTTCATTTGGCAGAGCAGAATAGATGCAGAGATGTGACTATTAATAATAGTCACATCTCTGCAAAGAAAAGTGGAGTAGGAAAGAGGTAGATAATAGTTATGCAGAATATTGTGACGCAAAAGCTAACAGATGAGTGATACGATAAACTGTAGTAGGACTAAAGTAATGCACAGTCTACTAATTCATTTCTTTTCTGTTTGGTGCCGAGTTGTATTGAATAATTTCCTGTTCTCGCTTTTGCATTCCTTTTCCTAGCTTTTCAATGTGGTTTAAATTCTGTACGTTCTGTCTGTAAGTATGTTAGGATATCAGTTGTGCTCCTTACCGGTTGTTATAACTTGCCTTGTTGTGTATTAAATAACAATTGTAGAAAAAACAGCAAAAATGAAGTCACAACAAGAGAAGTAAAAGGCTTTTTGACTCATGATAGATAAGTTGTTGATGTGAAACGTCTTGAACTTATTATGTTTCTTAACAAAGCGTAACGAGCACTTAGAATTTCTCGAATTCGTAAATGACTTCGCTTTGCAAATCCCATCATCTCATGTGCTGCGTTGAAAATTAAGGTTGCAACTTGTAATAATATATCACTGACTTATACAATAAGAAATTAGAGGAGAAGAGACTCACTCTCACTCAATATTCAGTTCACTCTTTTAAAGACATCTGAAACTGTTTCCATTTCTGCCCACATTTCCACAATCCTCATCTGCCATTCCCTAATGTCCCCAATGTCCTCCCTTGCATTCTTGCAAACTTTTACTCTGACATAAAATGAATTAGTAAACAAATAGCAATTACGTCAACATAATATTCTTAATGACTCTTTGTATCTTTAGCATGTCACTTGTGTATATCTTGAACAAGATAATGAGTAGGTGTACCCTAGTCAGTACCATCCTTTGAGACATCCCGTATAGTTTGGTGTGTTATCTAAGGTGTCTGTCTCCCGTAGTTGAATCAAACCAATTCACATTTACTTTTCGCTTAAAGTGCTAATTACTTCCTTCATGCTGTCGATATAGCCGACATAAACTATATTATATTCATTAATAGGCTGTTATTCTGATAGTAAATATTTAATTCTTAAGAATGGTAATAAAAATAAATATTTTTTCCCTCACTTTGTAACTAGTTTTAAAATTCCTTGAATGCATTTAGTTTTTACTACATAAAAGTCAATCTAAGACTTTATAATGAATATAATGAAGTCACACACAACGGCATAGTTTGCATTCTAAGCTTGAAAGAGATTATTTATCATATGCACAATAAATGCCTTATTTATGATTGTACTAAATACATTTACATGCTATGTTAATTTACAAAGTGCATTTATTGCATTATGCTGTCTGAATGCACTGAGAACTACTATAATTATTTTTCGTTTTCATTTACATGGCAGATACCCATAATAATAGTGCATAAAAAATGCGAGTGATACTGCTATCACAATTAAAATGCAATTATGACGAAATTCCTTCTTATCAAAAACGCAACACGTGTAAAACACATTTATACAAAGTTTTAGCCACAGACATTCCTTTAGTTGCTTCGTGCTGAAAGTATATTATAGCTGTACTGTTTTGCTGGTATCTTTGTTTATAAAAATGAGAGTGCTAATAATATAATAACAATAAGATTAGGTTTTCCTCTATTTAATTAATGATGCATGGATTTTAGTTGGTATTTAGTAAATAATTTCATCCTAGCAGCCACAGTCATAGGTTTGGACATTATCATGATGTTCATCTTGCCCTCGTCTCACGTCCTAATTCAACAGTTACTTTCATCGTTCCCTATACGCTTTGTCGCCTCAAACTATTAATTGATATGCTTGCTAAACAGAAAAAAACGATGTTTACGTCTGTCCTGTTGCAATTTCGTAGTAAGCCATTGTACTTTAGATCCTCTGAGCTCCTCTGTTGTGGTGGCGTGTCTTTCAAGACTGAATATAAACACCAACCTGACCACAGTTGATAGAATACACTAAATATATATTAAATTCTGATGCATCCTAAGGTTGGTAGCACTGGGTTTCATTTCGGATGGATATTCTCGGGATCTCACATCACAAGAGAACACATAAAGTAAACAACATTGAGTAAATGAGTGAAATTATTTATAGGGATCTACTTATAACTACGTTATATAAACTAAAATATTCGCTGATTACTCTTGAGGAAACAAATAATGCAGAATGGAGCTCATTTTAATATTAGTGAAGAATAATGGTGTGAAGGCGGTAAATGAAAGGTGCCTACATTATTAACTATTGTTTGCAAACAATAGACTATCAGTAAATTAATGTCAACTCATAAACTGCCAAATCTATGCAGTTCTTGACAGGTGGGTAGATGTAGAATTTTTTATCTTGACAACAAGACCGCAATTTGCTAACCGATACTAAATGAAACACACTCTATAGTCTATAATGTATTGTATTTGTATATCCAATATTTAACTATGCATGCACTAAGTAAATAATGTTTACTTTCTGAGTGGCTGAAGCTGGACTACTATTCCTGGTTGGCCTCCTCTGACTTCATTGTTTCTTTATCGGCATCACACTTTCTTATGCGGTGGTCTTGTTTACAATTGGATTTCTACTACAGATATATTTAATCCAATGTAATTTAATTGAGTGAGATTAATTGAACGCTATATGCTCCTATTCTATACTATCCGACTATCTTATACGATTTTGGTATGTCCATCACTCCATCCTGTCCCGACAATAACTACATGTGTACATGTTTCAAGTAAATTCCATATAATTTACAGAGATGAGACGATGCGGTGACGATGATGTGCAAAATTGAAAAGTCTTAACAGGAAATGGAAAGTATATACCACGGAAAGTATATACTATACTCCACAAATATATAATCTATATTCCGTGGTTACATTACTTAGATTAATTACAGTATTCGCCATGTAAAAATTGACGCATTTATTACTGTAGAACTTTTTATTCATTGTGAGAAATGTTCAGTTCAATGGTGCAGTCAGTATCTGGAAGTTCAGGAGTGAATCCAACTTGATGAATTATACTTTAAGTAAAGGGATGGGTAGGTAGATCTCATTCATATTCTCATCATCTAAGAAGAAACTCATATTTCCGATTGATTTGAAGTAGAGGGGTTGGTTGGAGATTTAATGTTAAAGCAGGCAGTCAAGTAGACAATTAAACTCCTCTGACAATGATAACTAATCTGATCTTTTTTGGCAAAAATATATATAGCTTCCTAGAATTTTTGACTTACATAGAAAGGAATTTGTTCAGCATTGGTTTGAACGGAAGAAAGGTAGAATGTGCCTTTATAGAAGGGATTGAAAAATTGCTGATTAAAAAAAATGGTTTGTCTAAATTTTGGAATCATTTTGTAATCGCATCAATTGTTGTAAATAAGCAAGTTTGCTAATCGCGTATTGTACAAATATTACGTGTGTTTAAGAAATGTAGTTACTGTAAATACAATTTAATTTCGTTTAAGAACTTAAATGTGAATAAATGGACATAGGATATAGTTCTAAACTTTAATTAAGTAATTACGTGTAATTAGGATTAAAAAGTAGTTGCCTCCGTTTTTTAGCACAAATGTCGTAAACTCCTTGAAGGTCGGACGTTATTTTACTAGTAGCAAATTTTTGTCATAAAAATGCCAAGAAACGAGCCTTTCTCTTTTCACTACTAGTACAAATCCACGTAAACAGTGTTTCTCTAGATAACAATTGTAGCAAAGTTTGAGTTAGAGAAGAGTTTTGTGTTGGATGAAGTAACTCTGATTTATGACACTTTATTTTGCTTAAATCATACTAATTTAGCACAGGCTGAGTAAGAATACGTGCTATTGAGAAATTGCAGACGTCATCTTCTGGTTTTGTTTCAGTGGGTTTAACGACAGCACAAGTACAGCACATTCAGATAACAAGGCAGGGGCTGCGTAAGTGTGTTAACAACGGTATTTAGAGGCCGATCATAGGGAAATCTCATCTTCCCTTCTAATTGTCTAAAATGACTACGTGTAATTGCCAGCATTAAGATTATTGTTTTCTTTGTGAGAATTAAAGTTAACTGCTGAAGCAACTACTGAATCCATCTCACTATTCTCACTACAGGTTAATTTGAAAAATAGATAGTAAGGAACGGAAGGGCTTCTTCGGAAATGCTATTATATTTCTTGTGCGATCGTCAAATTATTTGTATTTACACTGACGAGTCCATTGTTAAAGAAAACAGAAGTGTTCGGATGAAATTAACCTTAGACTAATCGTAAGAAACGTAGATGAATAGGTTTGCATATAATAATATGAGAAAGTTATTTGATGCGCTCTGTATTTCTATTGATCATGATAAATAAAGGCATTGTTTTAGCTTTGGAACGAAGTTTAGTGATCCTTCTTAGTCGACTACACCTTAATGCAAATAACTTATAACTTCTAATGCCCCCAGCTTTTAATTCTTATAAGTCTTGAAATGTAAAGCAAAAGACGTATATTATAATCCCTTCTATTGTATTCCTCAGCTATATTCCTTTCTAAGGTCTTACATTAGTCTTTCACTGATTAGTGATTACTGTAGTAAAATCTTGTTTTTAATTGTACACATCCCAATGTGCATGAATCCAAGTTGAGTGTATGTTTTCTTAGCTAAGTCTAATAGCAAGGAAAGTGGACCGTGTTAATTTAATTAGAATTACCTGCGTACACTACTTCGCATGTGTAAAAGTAAAGGAGAGGGTTTACATTGCAGTTAAGAGTTAACCTATCCAATGAAATTAAAAAGTTACGTACCTACTCAATGTAGCAGTTGACATCGTGTTGACGTTCTTTTGAATGAATCGCATTAATACATAGGTATATATAAGGTCTCTTCGTAGAAATTTAATCTCACATTCACTTTACTTAAGTTTGGAAAAGTTTATCCCTAATTAAAATTAGGAATGTGAATAGTCGAAAGATAAGCTTTGACAAGAAGGATGAGACAATTACCTACAAGGAATTACTTTCCATGTACCATACATTCCATTGTCAGCAGCACTAAAAAGAAAAGTGACAGCGATGGTACTACGAGCATTTGTGTATGAAATATTGGCATGCAAAGGGGAAATGAGGGAAATATAAAGAATAAAATTCTGTATTTATCTTGGGAATTTGAACGGGAGACTTTTTACTAACTATCTACAACCTACCTGCATGTTACAGATTGTTACTCGATTTTTTTCTGCTCACTGTAAAAATTAGAGCCAAGAGGAAAGTAAAAGGAGAGCAAATAGCACACTATATTGCTAATTAAGTAACTATATAGTACAATTGCACATGCACCTTAATGATCTGCAGTATTATTACTGCTACACTATACAAATACACCAAACCTATATAGGTAACATACATAAAAGCCCCTGAACGAATGGAAAACATTTTTATCACAGTCTATGTGAAAATAATACTAACACATGCTAACACATTAAGTGTACAGTTCCCTTCTTGTATATCCTGTAGGTAGTGCAGTTTTACATTTGCTAGAAATATTATAGTTTAGTAATACATGATATCCACTATAATCATACATGACATTATGACATTGTCACTTTGAAGTAAATGGTAATCCTATGTTAATGCAAGGTGAAAGTAGGAGCTCTTTAAATGTCAGTCTTTTGATGCGGCAATTCGGAAGAGTCCATAATGGAATCAGACAAAATTCTAAAACTGAACTGCATATTAACAAATAATTGCATTTCAGGATTCTCCTTGATGCTCCAGGGTCTAATCTTAATTGCCTTTCAACAATGTTCAATAACATTTCATTTTCGATTATTTCGTACTAAAACTACGAACTTGGATTGGAATAGGGTAATGCAAAGAATTAAACAAAGCCTGGGAGTCATTTCAAAATGTGCCAAATATTTCTATTTATAATTACAGATTATAGATTGTTAACATAATAAATTAGGTAGTTCAGCTTTTCAGATGGAGACTGTTACGTTAGAAAGCAATCTAAGAAAACATTGGATTATTAACGCAAGAATAACTTATCAAAAAATCAATTCACAATTGATTAAATAGCACTGTATCAGTAGCTGTATGTACAAATATTGTAGTAATACCTAAGGAGTATCGAATGGTACGGGTTCTGATGTTGATTGTGTATTGACCTACCCAAAGGATGTTAAAAGAAATGAGCAATCTACTTATGGCAAACTGCAATAGTTTAAAAGTAAGTTAAGAAGTCCACTCCACTTGCGGTTAGTAAAGTCAACAAAGCAAAGCATTTCCAACTATCATTCGACTATAAGTTAGTTTTGGTATAATTGAAATAAGTGCCTTGGCTGAAATTCGGCATAAATTAGCCTGATTCCAAATTTAAATTACTTCCCCTAAAGACGTTCATATTGTGGTTGTTAGCCCTGTTACGGATAGATAAGTAATGATGATAACTATATAGTCCGTATAGCTATATATATATATAGGAGCAGAAAGGAACACAGGTCAGAGGCAAGCAGGGCAATAAAAGAGGAGATAATTTTAGGTAATGGAGCCAAGTTGCAAATATTATTACCATAATATTTAGCAAAGAAGACTAAAAGTCAAAGATTAGGGCAAAGGACCTAATTGTACACAAGTGCCAATAAAACGGAATGTAGAGTGAGTGTATCGAGTGCAGAGTCAGAGTGCTATGTGTATGTGTGTGTGTATAAGTAACCACATAAAAGGTAGAAGATAGCACGTAGTTGTGTTGTATCTGTGTGCCATTGCCGTGGGTAATTAATTCTGTACTGACGTTAGGAATGGATAAGTAGGTATATTAGCTCGACTATCTCAGTTAGACGATTACCATTGCAAATAAGGATTATTACTAGGCAAACGAATACATAAAATGAAATCTATCTCTCCGATCAGCATCATAAACAGGATACTAATAAAATAAAATCTGCTCCGCTCCTATTGCTTCTCCAAGCCAGAAAGCAAGGCCTCTGCCCATATTTAGTCCACAGTAAAAAGATTACCTATTTCTCACATGAAATACATAAATTTAACTACATTCAGATACAATACTGAATGCAGAGCAATTTCAATTCATCAAACTTGTCAGTCACTCACTCAGCACACACACACACACAGGAGTAAAACTCATTTCAACTCCTCTCTCTCTGTATGCTAAATGGGAAAATGGGAACTGTTTGGCATTCTCTAGACATAGTAGCTTTAGTTGCTTTTCCTATTCATACAAATACTCAGTTCATTACGATCCTATTTAGCATGCACATAATTCATTTATGGTAAAAAAGCAAAGCAACCTGACGCATTATTCCAATTTTATGTGCTCATTAAATATCTTGAGAGTGTACATATAAATATACAATAGAGACTACATACTTTATACCAGATATCAAACTGTGTGTGTATAAGCAAATAATAATAACAAGAGTTTTACTACCAACTCATATCTTAAATATATAGGAAAATTGCATTTCTCTACATCCACAAATACATGTTCTGTGAGATTATAACGAGATTGCAGTACATATAGCTGCAGAAACAACTACAAATACGAGAATAGCTCACATTACTATTAATAATATTGATATTAATGTATTAATGCTATATTTTGTATTGCCATTTATTGTATATAATGAACATGTAGGTGATGCACTGCAATATTCTATTACATTAATAGTATTATAAGCAGGTGAACTATTTTTCTCCTCGTTCCACCATCTGCATCTTCATTGCTATCAAAGGGAGCTCTGTTGCTACCTCTTTGATTATTAGCCACATTTATGCACATAATAATATTATTATGACTTATAGCTTACACTTGCCGTCTTAAGAACTGAGTTAGGCAGTTCAGTTACTTGAAGTAGTTACCTACTCATTGCTACTTATGTTTTAGTTGCATATACTAACTATAAACATAGATACACTGTCATGTATCCATATAGAAAAGCTTGCATTGGTTCGTTAAAGAGTAAAGGCAGAATTGACTGGTGTAAAGGGAAGCTCAACGAACCAAATCCATTCGCACGTTCGACAATCTGTCTCTCTGCTTATGTTCAACTTGGCTTGTAGCTACGTAATTGCAGCTACTGTTCCTTTGCATAGCTCTAATCTACTGCAATGTGAGTTGTCTATGTATGTACCTCTTTTTGCACTCTATCATCCACTGCAAAGCATCTACGAAACGACTAAAGTACAATGCAATAAGTGCAAGGCCTTTATTCCATAGAGTGCAATGCAACCAAGGTACCTTACTTTAGTGCTCTGTGCGAGAGAATCAAATCCCAACTCTTAACATGTACAAACAGACAACAATGCATTTTTAATGCGCTAACACATTTCGTTCATGTATCGAGATTATATGTGTACTCCTGTGTTACGTACTTGTATTATTTTGATACGAGTAGCTATTTGAGCAAATGACGAATTCGTAACTTATGTCTACTCTACTTTAATAGTGTGAAATAGGAATATTATAAGAATAGTATAGTAAAAAGAGGCAAAGTTTCAACTTTGTAGCATTACTTTACATTATTTAACCTACCTTCTCTCTCCCATTGTTGTACGCATTGTTCTCTCTAAAGCTAAACCCTTCTTCGCTCAACTAAACCAAAGTAAATTAACTAAACGAGTAGAGTTAAGTAAACGGAGTAGGTACCTACCTAGCTCACTGACTGAGTAGTAAACATACAAAGCTAACCAGACATGCAACAAGTGAATAATATTAGGTGTATAAATCCTATTAGCACTTAAACATCGCACTATATATATATATTGAATTGTTAATGCTCTGTGCACAGATTGTGTGTATCAGGTCTATCTGCTAATAATATACACACACAGTTGGGATTTGCAGAGCCATTGGTTTCGTATTGTTAGGCAGTGCACTAATACAAATCTCATGTCATTTCAGCATCTCAAACAAAACAGAGAAGAGGAAACATTTTACAGAGTGCAGTGCAGATAGGACATAGGATAAGCAGTACACTAACAACAATAGCGTGTCGTAGTCTCACGTCTCGTCAACTCAGTATAAGACTCACGTTGAATGAAAGGCATTGCTCTATGTAGAATTGAGAAGAGTCTTCTTCCACTCCTCAACAAAGGAACAGAATAGTCCTAGAGAGACAGACAGAGAGACAGAACATGGTTGTAGGACAGATAGAACAGTCACAGAGATTTTTATCAGAAGCTACTACAACTTGCTAGCATCCTCATCATCATTTCTTATCTTGTCCTCTGCTGGCTTGGACGGCTCTGCTTTCTGACTTGTTTACATCGAAATATCTTCATTATTATTATTACATCTTACTTGTACGTACTAATCAGGAAACTACACACCTAGCACGCCCATCCATTCCTTTTCTAATTGTGGAAATTCTTATGTTTAGTCATCTGTTGTAATATCTGTGAATTCCTGCCAATACATTACAGCAGAGGTAATTAAATTACTTCAATTAGTGTAATCACCGCCCTAAACTACTCAGCTTGCGATTTTATTGAACTAATACTAAAAGGAAGGAAGGAAGGAAAGAAGGAAGGATTTTTTGTGCTCCAAAGGAATGCCATTCCAATTGTTGTTCATAAAGGGATTTTTAATAAACTCATTCGAACTCTTTTACATAGAACAACAATAATTATTATTAGTGAAGTGATATAGATAATTCTATTTACACACTTGCGTATATTGACTCTACATTTATTATCGTGAATTATTTTCTCTCTTCTACATAGTTGAAGACTGCATTTTCACATTCACTGTTCATATCAGATAGCAAAAGGATTGAATTAACAGCGAAAAATAGCTAGAACTTTTACCGTGATTTTAATAATACAGAATAGTTCACTTATAGTGAGTAGATTAGTTAATTGGTTGGATTTGGGCAAACAGAGAGTGGCCATGAATAAGTAGCGGTTGTGTGAGTGAGTCTACTGCACATACCTGTATGAGTATTTACATTGACGGAACAATTAATTTAGCGTAAATGTAAATAGGTATAGTTAGTGCGGAAAGAACTGTTAAGATCCAAGTAGTCAAGCTAGGCTAGTCAAAGTAATCTCGATGCAGAAACAGCAACTATTGCAGACAGAGAGCAGTTTTCTCAACTAAACGGCTCTGTCTCTCTCGTCTGTCAGGTACATTAAAAATAGCAGGGCCTAGCATGGTGCTTTACTTTTGTTGTAACTGTATTCGTCTAGTGCTGCTCCTGACTTAGATTATATTTCACCTTTCGCACCTTCTCGTTGCGCATTTGTGCTCACAGCCTTGTCTGCCTTGACTTAACTAAATTACTACACACACGGATCTTTTGAGGAGTGATACGAAGAGAAGTGGATATCTGCACGTGCATGCATCAAGAGGGAATAAGGAGAAGAGCCAAAACTATTCATTACTGCATTAAGCACATTATAGTATTACTGTCTTTACAGTACAGTTCGTTGCTTGGATGGACTATCTGCAAAAGGAAGAGATTCTCTACTAGCTCTGACTATTAAGCTCCTAGTAGTAAGAAGTAGTAAGTGAACTCGCCACGCATCTTCTTGATAGAGCAACAGTTCTACTGTGTTTGTACTCCTATTCATTCAAGGTAGGTATATATAATACTAACTAATAGCAAGTAATCAGTATCGCGAATACTTTTATCTCATGTCTAAAGATATCCAAGTAAGAGAGAACTACATTTTCTACTTAATTTTACAGAAAGTTAACAATACGGAAGTTTTATAAGTAAAGAGAGAGAGAAAATTTCTTACTAACTAACTGACAACACATACGTAGTTGTAGGGGATTTTCTCACAATCATCAGTGCATTGATGGCTGCGCAACTTGATTTGGTTTGATTGAAGAATGGAATTGAGCTGACTGAGGCTCAACAAATCCTTCCATCTCTAATAATTATTACCTTCCTCTTCATACTTACTTTAAAGTCCAATTCAGATAACAAGAAAATCAAGATCGCTCCATTGAAAGGATTTTGCTGTTAACGAAAAAGAGATTGTGGCATGATGTATTGCGATGGCTTATTGTTAGATCTGTTCTTTTGTGCTGCGTTTGAGAATTGAGTGACCGCTGGAGTGAAATAACCAAAGAGTCTCTGTTTCAACAGACTTTGATAGATTGTTGGAAAGTTAATACGAAAAGAACACTACGAAAAACAGTCCCGTTGCTTCAATCGTGGAATTCAGTGAACAACAGATTGAGAACTTTATTTCGACTCTCCATCTTCGGCCATCTCCGACTCGTTTTCAACGTTATCTCACTGTTATTTCACTACTAATCATACATTTATACACATCCGACCGTATTTTCATTGAAATTACTTTTCATTACATTCCCAGAAGCACAAGTTATAATCTCATGTCGAAAGATATCGCGGAAAAACAACCAGTACCACTACATCTCAAGTACCTACAATACAAAACAGAGTTTGTTCAAGATGCAGTAATTGAATACCTGAATATCAGCAAGGAATCCGTTGCGGGCTGTGGGATACAAATTATACACCGGAATATTTTGGATCCAATCTTTTACTGCTGCAATGAAAACAGAGATACAAAAGTCAAGTCTGTAATTACACTTGTATTTGAGAACATGCATGAGAATACAAATTGAACATTTGAATTGAAAACTCTCAGAGAATTCCTAAGAAAATGCAAAGCTTTAGTTCAGCAGGGCAACCTGGAAGAAGAAGAGCTACCACGAATATTTTACAATAGTATACTACTGTGCACAACAATTCCATTCTGAAAACTGTAAAATTGAGCCCGTATAGTAAAGTGATGTGATTTGTGAACATAATAATATTTGTGACGTGAGTGGATATTGCAACTGTTGCGTTACATTACACTCAAAATTATTTTGCATGACATTCTAAGACAGTCTACGAGAAGAACGATAAACATAAAGAGATGACAAAGAGGACTTGCTAAACTCAGTTCCTCTGAATCACTCGACTATCAAATCTACTCCATTGGAGGATCATTGTTGCTGATATTATAATGTACACCAGTTTACCTGACGTCTCGTCTGCATGCTGATTCTGTTTTCTGTCTGTGGTTTGCTGTTCTTCATCGTACACAAGACAAAACGATTCAGAGTTCTACATTTATCCGTACGGTAACAGTTGTACATAACCAAACTACTTTACGAAAGGATAGTTTTCCTCAACTTCCCTGACTGACTCAGTTGTGATTTAAATCACTTTGTTTTGCTACCATTCTCAGCTTTTGGTTTCTTTTCAATCAATCCTAACGTTAACTTGTGCGTGAACCAGATTTTTCTGTGGCTACAGCTACAAAAGCTTGTGACGCTATCTTTTTCTTATCTTTTGTTTCATTTTCTACGTGCAATAGCAGAAAAATGAGATTCTACTAAACTTAATTGTGAGGATGTGCGATTTTCTTTGATGAACCTATTCCTATTGAACACTTTGTGCTACATGGAAAACAAATAGCATTAAACCAAATACCACTACATACATATTTGCTTTTCCATTACAGACAAAGGATTTTCAGTGCTACTTTTGGCGGGATTTTCAATGAAATTCAAATTTTCCTTTGAGTGACACTACAGCAAATAGGGATTGAATGCCTCAAAATGCCTTCTGTATCTAATCCTCTGCAACAAGCCGTTTTTCGGGGTTGTGTCGAGTGCATTCGCATGCTCGTGGAAACACCACCGTTTTACAGGTGAGTTTCATTTAATAGCAGAAACCTATAATAATACGAGACGATGAAAATATTGTTTACTATATTCAAAAACCTTTGCAACGTTTTTCAAAATTACGGTGCTGACTGCTGACCATAAAATTCATGGTCAGTAGTCAATCATTTATAAACAATTGTATAAGTGCATAGCAAATGCCATTAGTGAATAATATCTAGGTTCATTTGGCGATTGATTGGATTATGTAGAACACTTGGATATTTTTCGTAGTGCTTTGGCTCTTTATTCTGTATTATTATGTGAGCACACTAACTTAAATTTTACGATGCGCAACAAAAGTTCTGCCAGGTTATCTACGATCTAAACTACATCATTTATGAATATAATTCATGTAACATACATAGAGATGATTTTTGTTACTTAAGTCTGGTTTTCCATTAGTGTGCTTAGGGTTTATTTACAATTAAAACTATCTTCTTGCTTGGTATGAAATAGATCATTCCATGAATATAAAAGTAGCCTTCAAAAATTGTAAACAAAACAACCATGCATCCTTGCAGTGAATGATTACAACACATTAATGAGATAAGAGTGCATGTAGACTCAGTAGTAATTGTATTAATAAAGTATGTGAGTATGCACTTGCATGATGGCAGATAGATCCCTGGTAGTAATAATCAGTCTTGAGTTTTAACTAAGATCCCTGAATGTTGTTTAACCTCAGAACAAGCAAACTTTCAAATGATTTTCATCTTGTAGCGAAATGCATTAAGCTCGGAAAATGCACCATTAGTGTAATAGCATTTGCATTGCCCCATCAAGCCGTAGTAAACCACATCATTTTCTTAATAGATTAAGATAACAATGAAATACAGAAAACATCATAGGATTTAGAGCACGATTGTTGTTAGTACGTACTTTGCTGCTAAACTAACTAAAGTAAACAATAATAATAAAGGGATAAACAGCTTTAAACAAACTGAAATAACCATGTAATAACTAGCTACGAAAACTACAAGACTCTGTTCAACATGTAACTTCTGATTTCTTTTTCAACCTTTAAAAATGTTGTCCAATTCATTACGCCATTGGCATGACATGGTTTGGCATACACAATAGAACAAGAACTCACTAAAGTGATAACGTCTCTCGAATGTTTAGTCACTAGATTATTGCTAAAATGCTACAACTACAGGCTATCATGGCCAATTATTTTAAACTAAATTATTAGTGAGTTCATTGCTCTAATGACTATTTTGACTATTTATTTATCTATAACAAATATCTACCAAGTATACACGCGCGTACCTTATTGTAAAATGCTAAATTGCGCTTTGCAGCATGCTCTCTGTAGTGTGCTGGCATGTGGTATGTGATATTTAAAATAAGAGTACAGTGCATGTACCATTGTAAGAGCAATTTGTAATTAAATAAGTTTTGCAGATATCAGTTTTACACATTATAGCTACCTTGGAGGCATTTCTATCATTTAGGTACCCAAATACAATTGTGTTTGCATCTAAACAATCACTGAGACTGCATTGATCTTATTTCCATTTAGCTATGTGTAGTGTTTCAAGAGTCAATAAATTCTCTTGAACACTTAAAAGACTTAAATTCAGCAATAAAAGAATTGAACCGTTTACTGAAAGGATTGTAGTGTTTGGCAAAACCATTTATCATAGAAATAGATTGTATTTCTCGTATAGAATTTGTGTTTTTTGTGTGTAAATCAGTGCTAGCACACTTATGACTAGTGTAAACACATCTATTTGCACAGATTAACTCACTAAGCTATTGTATAGGAAAAAGTTTCAGTCCAGGGCCAATAAATATTCTTAGGCTCTAATTGCAGAAACTTTATTATTTACAGAGCAATCTTTTTAACATATAGGCAGACAAGGAGGGAAACCAATTTAATTTATGACTGAAGCATTTATTTATTGCCTGCATTTAATCGTGAATGAAGGTATTGTTAAGTTTCGGTATTATGACGAAGAGAAACTATTGCCACTCGCTGCTGCATTACTTTTAATTCCTATGGCCAGTTATAAAATAATTGTTTTCCTTGACTAATTGAATTAGAGAATTCTGAGTATTTCGTGTAGAGTCGGTATCTTTAAGGAAAGGAAACAATGAAATGGTAGCAGTCACAGCTATAGTGGGGCAAGTCAAGGTAAAAATCATAGTTGAACTCAACTGAATCGCTATCTATCTAAACGACTACAATGTATATGCCTATAGTGTAAACATTATTGTACACTATCGTGTATTATCTGCAAGAGCACATTATCATTTCAATTCTCCTCTGTACCGATGTACAAAGCTATCTGCTACAAAGTAAAGTATAGAGATATGCTCCATAAAGATAGATCAACTGCGGTTGATACACTCTCGGGTTATTTGCTCTGTTCGTTCTTTAAAGATTTAAATGTGCGCAATAGAGTTAGAGACGAAGGCAGGCAACCTACAAATAGTTTTTGTAAGAGAATTATTACAATATCGTTTGTATCCACCAAATTGACTGCAAAACGTACGTAGATAGGTTTGCTGTTATTATAGCGCCACGAGAGGTTCTAAGGTAGGAATTAGGAATATGTGGAGCAAAAAGTACAATTTTTCTTTTATTGACCTCCTGCTCTTTCGTAGGTGAATTTCTGTGCTGTATAAATTTATACGATGTGAAGCTATGCTCATGTGACTGAGTGTAATAATTCATTCTGCAAAGCTATTCAGCTTGTGTAGGTGCAGAGCCAGCATGAACAGTGCGGTGAGTGTACTGTAGCAGATCCTAATCAATATTATTAAGGAAAAGCTCTCAATTAGCCAGTCAAGTCGGCAGTTAAGACCTTATGAACAACTATATAACGTAGGTACTTAATTTTTACTCATAATAATGCCTAAATAGTAGACTACCTGCTCCTTGACATGCTCCTAAGACAATCTCTGAATAGGTAGCCACTGCTTTAACTGCGTACAATAAGTAAATAAATAAATTGAACAGTTACACGGAATTGGCTTGGCTATTTTAAAGCTTGGCTGAACATTTTAAATCATAACATGAGCATGCCTGCTCTTTATGGCTGTACCTATTGACTTCAGTTTATCCAACTATTTAATAGTGATTGTTGTACATGAGTATTAAATATTTGATTTAAAGCTATGCATGCATGCTTCTATGTCTTATCACAGCCACTGCTTGTCTTTTATTGTTTCTACTCAATCACAGAATCATAAATTACAAAAATATTAAAATTCTACATATTTTAGATAGAAGCATATCAAGCCGCCAAATGTGTAGCTGGCAAAACTTTAATGCACTTTTCGTTGTGTAATAAGTCATTCTGCAGAAATGATTTAATTGCCTTACTGCCATTTTCTGCATTTATATTTATGTCGCTCTCTCAACACGATCTTTTCATTTAGTAGATACACATTATTCAGAAATGTAATATCTGTTAAGGAAATAGAGGAATGCTGCTATTATTTAATGCACTTATTGTATGTGCTCAACATTAATTTTTGTTTGTGTTTAGCTCTACTACTACTATACTGTTCTTCGCTGTACTATAAGAATAATAATAAGCTTACGTGCTAACTATTAGCTAATATAACACTGGGAAGTATTTATTGTTTTCTCATACATCACATTGTCAGTTGAGGTACTAGTACAATTACAAGATATTCTTTTTGTAAGGATAATAATTACTTGCTTTAGCAATAGAAACGGCACAGCAAAGCATTTATTTGCGAGAAAAATTCTTTTAGTCAGTTACACTGTTTATACGGATCGTTGACTTTTACTTGATACATCAAAATGCAATGCGCAATGTAAGTAATTATAAAGGCAAACTGTATACAGCAACGCAACGCAATCTCGACAATTTCCATACAAAATGACTACGGCCACACAGAATAGGACACAAGACACAACTTGCAAAAGATTTTCGATTGTGTTTCTAAATTAAAGCCGTAAATGCAGTGCCATAATAATAGGCTGCACACTGCACAATGCAATACTCAGTAAAATTATATCCTAGTTTAATCATTTTTAAGGGATGATGCAGAGTTTAGCTCTGGCTTTCTTGTTTGTTAGAAGTGCAAACACCTGCAAAGACATTTTTAGATGCTTCGCTAACTCATCTTAATATAGTGAAAATAATAGTTTGAATTTGGCAAAGCTGAATTTGCTAATGGCCTAAACTTATTATTACGGCACATTAACACCTGCTTTGAATCGCATGGCTTTAGCCAAGATATTTGCATTGTGTTACTAGCTACTACCTTTAGCTTATCAATTCTATTATTACTTTGTTCTTAGCTCAGAACACGAATCTAGCACCAGTGTACATGGAAAACGTAAAATGATATAAAATAGTGCGACTACGGAAAGTTACAGCCATTAAATGACTTTAAAAAAGGATTAACAATGGCAGGTAAGTACTGAAGTCCAGTTTGCACATAAAAGTGTAGCGAGACTGGTAAAAAGCGGAAAAGGCATTGAACATAAGAATTACGTGCTTACAGACACCTATGTAACTTTTGCTTGACCATTCACTAGTCAGGATTTTAATATGTTGATTTTAAGTTATAATAAGGGAAACTGTTGGCAATAAAAATCAATCAGTTGTAAATGAATTGCCTTTTGTCTAAAGCCATTAGCAACTCGTTTCTATTGTACTTTGAGACGTACATTGCGCATTAACTGTTAAACTTCGCTTTATTTGTTCAATGAGATTTTAGTGCTTTATATTACACTCAGCTATAACTCCGTCGAAACAGTTTCAGCTAACAATACGATGTTTAACTAGGCTTAATAATTATAGTGTGCAACAAACACTTTGTGTGTTTGATTAATTGTCTGTGAGAAGCTGAATTTCAAATAAAAACTTGAATTTTATTCATCCTATTTTGGTTAACTGCATAATTTGATGCCAAATTAGTTCACGCAAATAATCTCCGTCTTATAGAAAATAATTCAGGTTGATTATTTTGTGGTTTGTAAGAAATTTGTCCAAGTAACCCACAAAGTTAATTAGCTACATCCTCTGCAATATGCATCAAGCTAGTTGCATAAAAATAACTTTTGCAAGCTAAAGTAGAATATAAGATGAATTTTATGTATTAACCCATTTTACGATTTGTAAGCACGTTGAATAACGTGCTCTTATTTCTTGTTCATATAATATTACGAAATTGACTTCTCATTCAAATGCTGCGGTATAGAACCGTGGAAGGCGAGGAATTCAATTTCTGTTATCAGATTAATTTGTCAATTAAAATTACATGCATATACATCAAGGAGCAAACAGTTTTCGTAACGAAATTTTATGCATAACAGATTCAAACTAGCTAACTATGATGTTTTACAGACGCGAGATACTATCTGCTGATTTGTACAGGATTTGAGCATTGCCTTCTAGATTATCTATTTAGCATAGCTGGTTATAATTTGAGTTTACATTCACTACATATGTTCAACCATCAAATTTACATTTGGGTATCTTGGGTATTACTAGAACTTTAAACTTCTTAGCAGCACTCTTGACCGTGCGTGTCCATGATCATTCATACCTGCTTATTTATGCAAATCCTTACAAAGCTGAAAAACGCAAATGGAACTTTAGAGGTGATGGATACGTGTAATAGGACAGTTTTTTATAATTTGCAATTTTATTATGGTCTGTGTTAATATAATTATGTTTTCCCTTAAGTACGTAACTTACATTATTAAGATAAGTATACTTGTGAGTGAACAAAAGTTTTTAATGAACTATTTCTCCTGCTCACATATTTATTGGATACAGGTTGATTACAACTCTGTTAAAGTTGTTAAGTCAATGGGTTTGCTTGTAGTTGTATTATTTCTATTGTTAGAGGGATAATTTTTCAAATGAAATGAGAAATATGGCGCAGTGAACATGAAATGTGCATTTATTACTCGTAGTAAAGTAAGTCAAAGTTAGATTTTCTTATTTTGCTTCAAGATTGATTTTTATCCTTTTCGTAGTTAGATTGAAAATTGAATTGCGAGTGGGTTCTCAGAGTTGATTTGCTCTGGTGGCGGTGTGGCTGCATTTGAGTATTTCTGCGAGGCAGCCAGGCATAGAGCATAGTGCCTAGGTTAGATATGCTGTTGCATTTCACATGAAATGACTGGCTAGCACATCCGAATGGATGTGAAAATTAAGGAAAGACATCGAGGGATAATAGTGATGTATGGAGGTAGTTATGTGTTAATATTATGTGGATGTGTAGCTAAATGTGTGAATGGAATGGGGAATGGAATCCTCCTCTACAGAATTATTTCCCTTCCACTTGAGTTTGCAAGAGAAGAGAGGGATTTAAAATTAGGATGATTCACTCATTGAATTCTTTGTACTCTGTAGCTGCATTCATTTTATATCACATCCCATCACTCACTCACATAAAATTCTGCTCGATGGGATTGGAAAGTTTCGTTTGGTGGATTAGCATGGAAGATAGAGTTCTCAGTCAGTCTGTTCAGTGTGTAATGCAATGCTGAAAATCCTACGGTACAGGAGATTTCTTCTCTCTCCTTCATTTTTGATGGTTGAATTGGATTGACCGCTAAAGTTCCCTTGCTATTAGTGCTCATTCATAGCACACAAATGGCTACAGTCATTTTGTCGACTCCTAATGTCTTTCCCTCTTACTTTACTCTTTACAAATACTTCACCAGACATAATGGCGAATAATAACTTTGCGGCTTGGCACAACTGTGAGTTATAGGAACTCCTCTTTCCTTCTCTTACTTGCAGCTATTAAAGCTGTCTCCATCATCATCTACCTATTTTGCATTTATGTATTAGCACATAACAATCAGCCACACATCACCATTATAATATTCTGATGCTGATGGAGGTACAAATGCGCTTGATTTACAACTCTCTGCCTTATACTCATATTTATTTCTGTAGAACATCACTGTGCAATTTCTCGTTTGCATTTTTATTGTTTTCTGTTGTTTGGGCTCCTACTTTTTCTTGATTTGACTCGTTGCCTTTATAAACGTTGGCGTATATATAGATTTATTATACATAGCTTTACTTTGATGCATGCATAAATAGCCAACTCCAAAGTAGTACCTAATACAATACACGTGCATTATTATGTGTTACGATAGTTGTGTGCGATAAATAAAACAGTTGAAAACAGTTGGGCCATTTATTATTAGCAGTAGAGTATAATGTACCTAGTCCCTTTGAATGAAATCACAGAAATTGAATACAATAGTTAATAATAATACTACTACCTCGGTGCATTCCGCAGGTGGTGTGGTAAGTATAGCTAAAGATGTTTTGAATGTAGGTCCGATTTTAGTTCGAGGTTGAAATGACCATGCACATTGTGAGAAGCTCTAAGGATCTATAAGTAAACATATAGCTGTAGTATATCTTTTATCTATAAATAGTGGTCCGATGGTCAGTGCTAACACTGCTATCTATCATTATCGAATTACAGGATTGGAAGAAAATCCTCAGATCATTTTACACTTAAAGAACTGCTGTGATATCAATAGAGATTCTTATTAGATATGGTATTAATATACAGTATAATAGGTTCGTTGTGAAATAACAATGTGCCTTATATACCTTCATGCTGTAGTCAAGTCTATTATTATTGGAGAGTAGCAAAACATGATAGAATAATGTAATCTGAGATGAGAACGGACTTTTTTCTTGTTAAGTATTTCATTGATGTATTCCACAACTAGATATTCATCCATAATCACTTTTTAAGATAAAATGTACCGTTAGGTCAGAACAGAACTAATTAAGTCAGTCTGCATTTTTAAAAGTTCTGAAAGACTGCTCAGCTACGAACAAATGCGAACAGATGTGGTGGCTACCTTTCTACTCTGAACTTATAAACATGAGGCTCTTCATTTGCAATTAGATACATTATTATGCAGAAAGAGAAAAATGTGATAGATCAATCTAAAGGGATATTTAGTTTCTACATATGTACATACGCTAATGTAATCATAACTTCTTGTCAGTCAGTAGTGAGAGAAAATAATTTACATTACTCTTCGCGCAACTTTTATGTTACAGAAATTTCCATTCATGATATTATTGTCAGTGCAAGTAAGTTAGTAGTATATAGTAGCCTTTCTGTAGCGAAGGTCAGCCGCCAACTAATTACAGGTGAACGGGGAATTATGTTCTGAGTTCTGATGAAATTAATTTTCTCAAGTGATACAAAAATGTTGGAGGAAAAATTCCATGTAAGTAATTAGATGCTACTACTAAAAGTGAAAACGGTAAAAGGTAAATACTGTAATAAAAGCTACCAATTTACGATTTTTTGTTAGTAAAAGGTAAAGGCTTCTCCATATATTATTTTTTTGCTATTTCTTCTGTACGATGATAACCTTGAACTGCTAAGGTAGGTACTTAAAACTAATAGGAATTAAATAGCGGGTTGTCTTCTCATTAGTGTCCTCTCTGTCAGATATTAAATGATATGGAATATACAGCTCGAGTTACATCTTAAGTAGTAAACAACAGCGTTCATGAAAACTTTGTTGACGTATTATGAAAAAATGTAACCGACAAGTGATAACGTAGATATACGAAAAAAACTCATTAGAAGCTGATAACTAAGCCACAGAACAAATGCCTTCCGTTTCCTCACCTGTAATTGATACATGTGTAAAGCAAGACAAGCTAATTATGTTCAGTTTAGTTACAGTCGTGAGAACAGCCTTAATTATACACAGGGAAAAGAATTCACATTATGCTCAGCCCGTTTCATGCTACTGCTGTTTGCTACCAATTTTTTCGATTTGGCCAAGAATGTGCTACACAAGATAAAATAAATGGACATAAGTGGCAGTTTTGTGAAAAATATTAGTACCCATACATTGTCTTGGGTTATTACATTCATTATTGCGGCATTCATACAGAAATCTGATTTTAATTTTACCTTTCCATAAAATCAATTAACTAGTAAACTCAGTACATTTAAATCGTAAAAGCAACAATGTGCAGATGATGGATTTGGTTTGAGGTGACATTTTAAGTGTAGAACGCGATAAGAGAAACAATGGCTGTGTCTACATTTTTTAATAATTAAAAGTAGGAACGTTGATTTGTATTACTATTGCATATCAGTTGAAACCAAAGATTTTAGACAAAACAGAAAATCATGCTTAATATTGTGTCTGTAGATATCTGTCACTCTACTATGATATTGTCCGGTACAGACATAGGGAGAGACTGACTGCAATTTAAAACATTTCCGTTTGCATCTCGAAGTATATGATTGCAACATATTACTATTATAGGTTTATGGTGAGTTTGTAACCCAATTGAAATGGATTGAAAAATTGAGATTCATGAATATGATTTTAGCTTTGGTTATATGTAAAGCTGAGGGTGAAACAAAATAATTTATTTCCCTATGCTTGGAGGTATAAAAATCGTCATTTTTCGAGTTTATGAATGTCGAAGGAGAAAAAAGTGGGAAGTCATTTTATCTGCATACGATATAAATAATTGGATCTGTTTGGCATCAGTTATCACTGCTTAGCCGGAAATTAATATTTACTTTATTAACTATGAGCTTTTGCTTATCGTTACAGATTGAGAACATAATTTGGAAAAATTCTAGGTAGGTACCTATGTTAATAATGCAAGGCATAAGTGATTACTACAGACTACAGGGCAATTATTAATGTGAGTATATAATATTATTGTTTACATTCTCATTTCCTTTTGGGGTAACACTGGTTTACGTTAGGTTAGGCGGTTAGGGATGTAGGTATCTAGACACGTGAACTTAATGATACGAAAGATAAGATGTCCTACAATGCTAAGAGAAAATAAATAGGTATCAATAGGCACCAATTTGATAGAATATTATTATTGCCGGAATTAATTACAGTGTGGTTAAACGTGTACACACCTTTTGTATGCACTAGTAGCACAGGATTCGTTTTCATTCCCTTTTTCTGTAGTTTTTTGGGTTCAAAAATAAGTGCATATCCTTGTTTGTTTTCATTTTCCTTGCTAAGCTCTCTTACGTAAATGAAGGAATTCCTGTTAACAGACTTTTTCATTCATGCTAATAGGATTGTACAAATTGAGAGTTTAGTACAATCTCTTTCCGTGTTAGCAGAGTCACTTACTCTTTAAAGAGTGCATGTCGGTCGACATGCAAATATCTGTACCTATAAGTGTACCAAATTTTAAGTTAAAGATTTTTGATGTGTGTCTTCACAACTGAGCTTATACACATAAAGTGATAGATTTATTATTGGCATGTTGGACATTAAAGTTGTCAATAAATGTGGTTGTCACATATCACTTGAGTGTCTTTTTAAATAGTTCTTCCTTTATGACCGACATAAGTAATTTAGCCTATGTCAAAATGTATTTTGTTATGTTCGCATTACCTACTTGACTTGATATGGTACATAAAATTATAGATGTATACTATATTCATATCAGCTAATTTTTAGGATGTGTATAGATAGTTTCTGTAATCCAATCTGTTTCTGTGTAAAAACGAAAATGATTTCCTACGTAGCTTTATCTATTAGTATTCTGTGTCGAGTAGGACGTGCGTCACGCTCAGACACTCACATTACTTTACACAATTGATCTCGTGAGAGTCTCTCTTTGAATCCCTTTTCATTCAGGTTAAAATCTTTGAGCTTGACATTAGAATGAAGTTCATCCTTTTCTTATTACTTGACAACTCATTAAATATATTTTCCGGGCTACTCTTTCAAACTGTCTCTACACATTTAACACGAGACGAATTTAAAATCTTAAAGTTTCCTACCTTAGATTGTTGTAACACTTTATTTCCTTTTTATTTGTACAAAATGATTACTTCCTTTCTTTATAGCCTCACAGTCCACGTTTGCTCTGTACTGTTTCTATTGAACATTTCCTCAAGGTAAAATGATGCCCATATTGGTGTTTGCAATTTAGAATTCAATTATTTAAATCCGTGTGATTATTACAATGAACACAATTATTTTAGCTTGGGTTAATTGTGGCAGAATCGTCAACACTATTAGGATCCAAGAGAAGCAGTAATAACGCCTTCTACTTGAGGCTCGTTGATGTGGATAATAATATGCTGACTATTAATGGAAAATGATTAATTTCGAAATTTGAATGGAATAATTAGTAAGGAAGGTGTTATGTCTTTGAGAGTTTGATTTCACTTCAACGAGTAATACGGCAGACAATAATATGTGTAATAGAAATTGGCATCTCGACTCTCGACCAATAATTGGGCTTGCCAGTATTTATGCACTTTCACTAAATTAGCAAATCTTATGGTCATGGTGTCTCAATCAGAAAGAAATATATTCATCTATTTGTCTGTAGTTAGTAAAAGGTGGCTAATTACTCACCTGAAATTGAATTCTAATAATTTCAGAGGAAAAACGCATGCTAGCGTTTTTGACTTTTACCATGACTGATGCAGGAGTAGAAATGCTGCGTAATTGCGAATGTCAATTTCACTGTTCAAAATTCCTTTTGTGTTACAATTGTGGAATAAAGGACATGGGTCTTTAGAAATTGTGTCAGACACGATGATCTCAAAAGTAGAGTGTCATTTTCCAGACGCTGTGATTCATGGACTTGAATCGTTTGAGCAATTACAAATAAATTTTAGTAAATGAATGGAAATTAAAATTCGTGACAGTTTCAGAGTTTTGTGTCTAAAGTCTTTGATTTAGCATGTCCCCTCGTCCACCTACATGAATCATGTTTTGAATGTTCAATTGAGAAAAGGACTGAAAGATGATTATGCTGAAAATAGAAAGAAAGGCAGTGGCAATTACGTAGGTATTGAAAGAGAGTAATTTTAGAGCTGCAGTTGTTTTGTTTTTAATCCCACGCTCGTCGTCTTCTTGGTATGCGGTATTTATGGCATCAAATGAACCTAAGCTACAATTACCAATTATAGAACAATAAAATTTGCGATTTCCTTACCGACTGTGACAAACAATGCCTATATATAAATAGCTTAAAGGTAGTTACGTATAAGTGTGTGCTTAGCTCTATGTATGTATGTGACAGAAGATAGCCATCAATGAGAATTGTCATGTGAGGTAAATGAGATGGAGGAGGAGGAAAACAAAGAGGAAAGTGTTGTCCTCATTTCTAAAAATAGCCACCTAGTCTGTCTATTGATAGTGAGATTACTAATGCGTTGTTTGGATGGTCTGATAGGTTTTTAATTGATGATTGTAATTTGTACTGGTGTCTGACTTCTGGTTAATATATATTATTAAGGGCCATAATTAGTGTTGGGATTTGTCTACTTGTGCACCCAAAGGTAGAACAGAACAACTGTGTCAAACGAGAAAACAGAAAAGGAAATTACAGAAAGAGCAAATGAAGCTTTTTATTGAGTAGAGCGCTATAGCTATCACTACAAGGAATAAATTGCAATCGCACAATAGAATGGTTATACAGTGGCCAACGTGAGTTAACTTGTGAAATTCCAATTAATTCCAAGCGCTGAAGATGATAGGGAAGTATTAAATTAATTATAGGATTTTCCTTAACAAACAAATTGCACTTGCTATGTACACATCATCAAGATACGAAATCCTTATGCTCAAATAATTATCACACGTATCTACAGTTATAGATTCTCGTTGGCCGAACATGCATTGCTTATTATGTTTTATTGAACGCATTGTGTTCATACAGGTGAATGAGTATAAATGCACATGGGATTGCTTTCTTTTTTACTTTTTATCGCTTCTTGCCTTTGCTACACATAAACAATTGTGAGAGGGATAAACACTTGCACTCTACGCTTGATTAAATCCTGCAGTTTTGTTTTATTTACACTGATTTACTAAGTTGGCGTTTCGTCTGGCCTTCTCTGTGTTGCATTGTGCTTTTAAATTGCGGCGTTGCGTAGAGCGTAAAAAACTGACACAGAAAAGATGCTGTGGGCTAACTATGAATTCGCGATTCTAATCTCTCTCCTGTTCCTTTCTTACTCATCTTCCATTGAATTGTCGAAGGAAATAAAGAAGGAAGGCTAATTGCTGTAGAGAAGAACTCATCTCCCTCCTACTGTCATGTTTACATACTCTCGTCAAGTTCCGTGTCTTTAAATGATGATACAACTAGCTTTTAACTTAGCTACTGCTTGCTGCATGCAATTCTGTTGGTTTAACTCAAATGTGCACATACATTAATTCAAAACAGACTGTACTTGGATCATCTTCATAATGTATGAACTTCTTTGTAGATCTCTTCTCGGCTAACTGCACATGAAATTCAATCCCAATTCAATTCACGCACGTGTACGTGTGTGATTCTGATGCGAAGTTGAATTTCATCTAATTGCCTCCTTGTACAATGATATTGTATTTGCTTATCTGTTATTTGCAAGATTTGCTAGCTTAATTACCTATAGAGCTCCCCGCTCATTTAAGTTGACTTGAATTAGACAGGACATGCATGTTTCAACTGTGTATCTTTAATCTTTAATTCGAATGAGGAATTACTGACTTAGTACTGCATTACACTTCACAGGGCATCTGTACTATTGCACTGGGTATCTTCATGTCATCACGTTACCATTAATAAATAGTATTCTCCTATAGCTTTATACACAAATCCTTTTCATCTATAGATCCAATGTGCATATTCATAGAATTTCTTCTGTGTGCTACTATTAGAAGGATATATTATATTATTATGTGTGTTAGTCTACTGTTTGTATTGCTAAGGACGGCCTACTTTTTCCCGATTCTTTTATTCGACTGTTGCCACTGTATGTATATATGTATCAATTCATTCTTGTTGCAGTTATTGCATTGAAAATAACAATAGGGACTGTAGAATGGAAAGGAATGAAGGAAGCTCTGCAATGCATTGGCTGCAAAGAAAGCCATAGGATAAAAGTATGTAATGTAACATTGTATGCATGTAACAACAAGTGGAAAACAACATGTCGCTCTTTCTGTTGTTGTAAATGTAGGTGGTTCTCTACTGCTACACAGATGATACGCTACTTATCTACAAATACAGCACGGTTAAAACTGGAATACGATGGCGAGTTTCGTGCTGTGCTCGTCGAATTAACCTAAACAAACAGAAGAGCTTAGCCAGAGAATAGTGAGAGAGACAGCTAACTGATTATTGTCGCATCACTGCCTTCTTAAAGATGCGTTATGTTGCAGTTTTTAACTTTTGATAATGGAGCAGCTTGGATCTGTCCTTTGTTGCCATTCTCACGAAAAATACAACAATAAATGCAACATGTGTCTTCTACAGTCTTAGTAATCTGTCAAAGCAATTACCAACAACATGTTAATCAATGTCTAATCAATTGCGATGGATTATTATTATGATGTCTACAGATAAATGATTGACAGTTTTTTTTTTTACTAATTGTAATTACTAGTGAGCGATGTGCTTACTTCCTACTTCCTACTTGAAGTAAAAGTTTCTATTACATTCCTAAGAAACTTTAAAAAAGCGTATCCGCTCATTAAAATACTTTCTGAGAATGATGTGTTTGTAATAGAGTTGTTTGTAGGATCCCAATTCTAGAGAAGTATGTTTATTAGTTTGAGGGCAAATATTGTAGGCGTAGTCTGTAGTGCATATAGTCGCAAAGGATTTGTGAATTGGGATTTTGTGATGCGAAGTCTCTGTAGGGATTTGTTGTTCCGTCTATTGACTCCTTGCATATGGTGCATTATCACTTAACTTTGGTTTCATGCATATAATTCCCAGCGATATGTATTCCTTTTGTCCCTTTGCTTTGCAATAGCATGGTTCAGTTTTTCTCTAAGTTGGTCGTTGCAGAGACAAATAGTTGCATTGCAGTGCACACAATAGTCAAGTCGTGAAAAACGACTCTCAGGACTCTTGTAGAACAGTCGAAAGATGACAAGGAGAAGTAGGAACACGAAAACAGTTAGAGCCGATTTAAATAGGTGTTAAGATAACAATTGCATGGTGGAGTCAATGCAGAACCAACCAAAGTAGCAACATTCGTCTAGCGTACACCTGTTACACCAAGACGTTAAATAACCAAATGTAAATATCAATAAACTCCTCACAAACTCAAATCTGTGTTACTGAAGCATATGCCAGAATTCATTCCACTAATCCCACATGTTATGCACTAACAGCCACCTCAATTACTTAGCAGCTATCAAAAATATATTTTGGGCTTTTCCCTTCGATTCAGCAACTTAAAGAAATACACCACTTGTGAATCAGTCACGATTTTAGCTACACATCATTTGCATTAGTAATTACAATTAATTATTAGTATTTCCTTCATTGCATTTAGTAGTTAATATTAAATCACATAGTGTGTCAATATTATATATTAAATACCATTGTTTTTCAATTTAAAAATATAAACATTTTTCGATCATCTAGTAGGATGGAGATTATTGGAGATATAGATACTTAAACAATATTGAATTGTTATACCTCACACAGCATCCAAGTCTTTGTTTGCATTTTAAACAATATTTGATTGTCCATTTACATGTTGGTTAGTCATATCCACAAATTGATTGTCTCCATCTTTTACATTTAGCTTCCGACATTTCAGGTCCCCCAATTCAAAGTTCTTTACGTAGGATTATTAAGATATCTAAGACAATTATCACAACAGATATACGATTTATAGTATTCCTACTGTATACGGTTTAAATGAGCGAGTAATCCATGTTCATAGATTATATTAGAATGAATGTCTAAGTGTTAAAGTGTAATTTGACTCTTGCTCCTGCTACACTTACCATGTTATATTTATATTAGGAATCATGAATACAAGCCCTATGTTTAAATATTACATTGTTCTGTGTCCAGTTTAACTATGGTGTGAAAGTACAAATGTAGGTTGCTACAAATGCCAAAGTCAACATGTAAAGTTGTGACTTTGTGAGTGACAGTTAGGATTGCTAAAGAAAAAGTGGCAATTTTTTCAGACTAGTATGTGTGACACTCATGCAAAAGACTCCCATCAGAATTATTTCAGCACATACACATTCTAAGAATTCAAAGTCCATTCAAAATTCTGTTAAAAGTCTGAGTCTGTCATCACAATGTCAACTGTAGTGTCACTAAAATGTATTTGCATTTGCAAAAAATGGTTTGTCACGACTAAATTAGGCAAGGGGTTCCATGCATATTAGTGTTGTTTATTCTAGTACAGAAATTGGTGTGCATTTACGTAGTGAAAATTTGGTTAGTGGATTAGGGTTATGTTGTAAATGCAGTTTTAATGATGACTAAGTTAAAACGAAGATTAGTATGTACATATAAACACAGCACAGCGTGTTCAGTTATTAAGTGGAGGTAATTCAATTTCCATTGCTATGCTTTAACTGAATGTGAAGTTCCTCGTTTAATTAAAGTGCACGTCATATAACGATGAATGCACGAAGTGTTGGAAACTTTACTTTGCGAGCAAAGCGTTAGAAGGCGTTTTTCAACCATAATTAAGAATTAAGAGCAATTAAGGATTGACGATGAAATGAGTAGGTGGCCTAGCCTGCCTTTACTTATTCGTTGAGAATTGGAGTTGAGCAAAAAATATGCTGTAGCATTTCTATGTATTTAGCTTTTAATCATATGAGTGGAAAAGTTAGTAAAGGGAGAATTATAAGAATGTATCTTGCTATAACTAGAACAATGAGACTATAAGGAATTGTATTAATGAAGCCAAAAAGGGATCTGCAGAAGGCAAACAAAGGAGTTAAGTAAGGAGGAGGTAGGGCAAGCCAAGCTTAAGAGAAGCTAAAGCCAAGCCAGAACAGACTAGAGCAGATTTAGCGATAAAATCTTAAATTTCACTTTTGCATCTTTTTACTATAATCTTTCTTTTATAACTAAGCTGTACTTGCTCTTATCTGCTTGTAATTACGATAAATTGCAACAGTCTCAGTTGTTCAGAGGACATTCATTGCATATTGCAGTTAGCGGCTTCTTTTGACACTATCTAATATCTCACAGTTTCAATAAGATCTGTCTGTAATTCCCCGCAATTCAATTTTCAATTTTGTAATTAAGTCATTCGTTTAATGCCGTGTAATTAGGTTCTGTATTGTTGTAATTCACCAAGACGCTTCTGTTTTATTGGATTAAAACTATTAAAAGTGAGAATTTTCATTTTTGACTCTTTTGTTTCTGAATTTCCATTTAGAAGGCTTAAGAATCGGAATTCCTTATTTTAATGTTCCCTAATCTTTGACAATATTGAAACAAAATAATGGCAGAAAGAATCTAGGTATATGACAAGTGGCTTACAAACACTTTGTGCAAATTGGTTTTCTAGTCTTTTTGCTAGTTTAATGTAGCGTTCATCTCTTTTAATTGGCAAGACTAAAGTACTCCGTTCGTAGACGGCAAAGTGAAAACCTTTCATTTTCGTGTAATTAATTTCACGTGTAAAGTAAGCAGATTTTGATCTTTGGCTAACATTAGTTATTAACTTTGTTAATAAACGACTCAGTTAGTATCTCAAGTTGAGGAATTTTCGATTGTTTTACTTTACCGCATGCTGTGTGATCCTTCGTTTGTTTTCGTATAATTCCATAGCTCCTTTAGCTAATAGTCACTGACTGTCTCTTTGCTACTCCGTTAACTATACACAGCATTCAAACTGACCTCCACTTTCAATTTTAAATAGCTATTTAGCACCACGACCTTTGTTTTCACATAATAAATCATATTATTATTTCTTTCTGCTAATATCTGTCTCCTTAACCTCTAGATTGCAATTTTTGATCTGTACTTTCATGCACGCATGTAATTTTCCGACTTTAGCAATGGGGCGAGCAGTGTACAGGATTTATATATTCAATTCTTAGGTAGGTAACTAGATTTAATTCTTTTGTTTTCGCAAATCCTGAATCTAGAAATTTTAATGGCAAATAGATGTAGTTTGTGATTAGAGAAAGAGCTTCTGATTGAAATGGAATATTTTCGATTTGTGTAATTACAAATTAAACGAATTTCACTAAATAGTCACTTATTAGGTAGCTACCTGATGTTTTATTCACTGACACCTGCCAGTGCTCCTGATAATTATCTCATAGTAGTAGGTGATTCGTTATTAAGATGTAAACAACATGGGCACCATGATCGTGAAGACACCCAAATTCTAATTAGAAAATACACATGATAATATCAAGAGAGTTCTGGCTAGATTGCATGATTTGTCAAATTCAAACTCTCTATGTAATGGACTTGGATGAATTTGATTGATTTGTAATTTGTTAATGCAACTTTTCAAATGCTCAAACAAATGCTACAGCAATGTTAATCAGCATAATGAGCATAATGTAGCAAGAATGCATGCTCACTTTACAGTTTATGATAATTGTGTTATACTCGATTATGATTTCTGATCGAAGGATGTATTTTTTTGAGTATTAAACAAGTCATTTTTATAATGGCTCTTGTTTGTATTGTACAGAGATAGGTGTTGAAACTGGTTTGGATAGTTTTTCAGCAATGAGTTTAAAAATCCGGTGCAAGCAATTATTACAGCTTAGCACAAGTTATTAGTAATAGTCTTTAAGAGTTAAGACAGCTTATTTTCTTGTATAATCTCAACTAGTTGGACAAATTAAAGAAAATGAAAAAAGAAGGATAAATGAAAGTTGTAACACTATAGTCATATAAAGTCATATACAACTTTATTCACATACTCACATACGGATGTAAATCATATCTAAATTGTAGACAATATTTATTTATTGATTGACAAGTGCATTGTTGAAGAAAATGTCTGCTTCGTTAGCCATTTCTAAGGGAAATAAATGTTTGGGTATGAAATTTTAGTGTATGCTTAAGGAGAGGTCTACACGATTTCGGAATATTATAAAAGATGCGATGAGGTTTAAAAGTGAGGGTGCAAATAGAAAT
>JAAAYG020003552.1:0-28524 GCA_009936455.2 Tomocerus minor
ACAAACTTATTGCTACGATTTCGATCTGCAAGTTTGTAAGTGATTTTGTAACATAGCAATTCTTTACAATTACGGAATTCTCCTAAAATCTTGCTAAATTAAGAAGTTTGTGGAGTTTAAGGTTTTACGGAGTTGCGGATGCCAAAGCTGGAGGACCCCAACTTTATTTATAAAGAGGGGAATTAAAACCATAAAATTTCTTTATTTGAGTCAGTTTTTTTCCCAAAAAGCTCTTTGATTTTGTTCCTTGGATGAAAACTGTCTTAGGGATTCCTTCGTTGGGTTTAGGTAGAGTGAAGGATGTACTTTGCTTGGAATGTGTGTGAAATATTTCGTAATGGCATGAAAATCCGAGCATGGACTAAAACTCTAACGTGGCATTAGTAAGGAGGAGTACGTGGCTGACTGCATTAAGTATTGCACAAGGAAATTCTATTGAAATTTAGTGGGGAATGGAAAGTGTGTTGGACTGCTCGTTGAAATTCAAAAGGAAATGGCGAAAGGATGCTATTCTGCTCTCTGTCTCTGCCGACCTACTCGAGCTGACTACGAAATCCGTTGGCAAAGTAAAAATAAAGTGGAGAGAAGTATTAGAGTCGCCTCTATGGCTTTCCTGTCCGCATTGCCAAAAGCTTCCGTCAATTTACTTTCGAATAGAAAAACAGTTTGCGTTGACTTGTTCACAAACATGCACACAGGCAGTGTCATCACATCACATTCGCATTGCGACGGGACGCCTTGACAATATGGCCTCATATCAAATCCATTCTCCATCCATCCTACTTCTTTGACTTATGCAAGAGTAAATGACAAGTTGAACGTTTGTTTGCCTTCACTCTCCCTCCCTTTCCATTCCCACATGTCAACTCCCGAAATGAAACGGAATTTGATTTTAAATTCCATCAATTCTAATAAATGAATGACAATGAAGCCGAAGTCAATGTCTCTGCAAATCCACAATGAAAATTAAACCCAATTTTGCCAGGAAATTAAATATCTATTCAATAAACAGAAGTATTAGCTATTTTAAGACTGCACAATAGCCTAGTCTGTCGACAAGACTCACAAGACCCAAATGACAATCAGTGTCCTCTAAAATCTTTGTCAGTTGAATAGATTTTTTTCGCTGATGTAACTAAAACCAACTTTATTTTTCGTAATTCCACATCCAAAATACAAGTTGCTACATTTTTGGCATCCTTGCTTAACAGCAAATGCTCCATCGTATTAAAAAAGAATGGAACTACTGGAAAAATTGGATAAAAATAAAAGTTGTTTAAAATTCAGATTCGAAACACGTGTAGGAGCAAATGACTATTGACCGGCGATGTCGATATTCCTTTTCGGTAGTTCTAATGTTAGTATTAGAGACTAGGTTAACGAAGACCTATAGTTAGAGGTATTAAACATAAATGATAGAGTAGAATAAAAAAGTAGCAGGGCACAGGCAGTTGCAGATACTCAAATAAAATTGATTTTTTTGGACAAAAACGACAGAAAACTGTCTCAGCAAGATATTTTGGCTAGATACTCTGACTTTAAAGTAGCCCAAAGGGAAGAATACAATTGTAATTTCCGCAATGTCCGCAGAGAATAATTTAATGAAACTGAGAAACCCCGGAAGTAATTTTCTGTAAAACGACCAATCCCTTTCACAACATCTTTATTAAATTGTCGATTTCTTCATGCTTTTTAAGCAATTTTTAATTGCAGTCCAGAATCTAATCGTTCGGGGATGAAAATTAGCGTTAAAAAAACAAAGCTAATATAAATTCAGTAAAATAGATCTTTAGTTCTGCATTTGTAAAAGAGCTGTGATCAGATCTTTTCATTTCAAATCTTATTAGAATTTGTCGGGGATTTAGAGTTAACAATTAAATTGGGCAGAAGAGCTGTCCACCTAGAGATTCTGATGACTTACTTAATTATACTTAATTAGTGACATTATTACAGTTAAAGAGATTATAATTGTGAAATGAGAAATGTCTGGGTACCTGCATCAATTATTGTCCTTTGATACATTGAGAAAAGTGGTAAGAGTAGTCGAGAATTGTGGTTTGGGCTGGACAAGGAGTTGTTGGATTTGTAGGATGGAGAAAGAAAGCTGAGTGACTGGCCGTGTGTTGTTAATGTCTATCTTAGCGCATTGTATTACACGGCTTACTTAACTCTAATCGAGTGGCTCGACTGTATTTGTGGGAGCATATATTATATAACTGAAGCTATATATATACGGAGGCAGTCGAGTAAAATGAGATGATTGTGAGTTGTGAGAAAGTGGAGAGACGCGGGAGTGGGAGGAGGCGACGGCCGTTCCTTGCCCAACTTTCCCTTTCCCACTTTCTTCCATGAAATGCCATAATTCGGGCTACCTTAAGATGAGGGTGGGAGCTGCGGCATTTCTTCCTCTCGTAATCTTCGTATCTGTCCCGAGTATTTAGTTAAGCGACTTTCTTGCTAACTATGCACATTATCCTCTACTATTCTAAGAATGTGTTCAACAGTAGTCAGGACTCACGGAAATTATTCTCCTAAAGTTTTATATGCCTCCCAAGTCTAGAACTTGAATTGTGGTTTTCTCTTTTTTGACTTGCTTTCTCTTTCTTATTTCGGTTTAAGGCGGAATGAAAGATAAAGTTAAATCGTTTCTTGTCTTGTACATGTTGGTTATGCTACGCTACATCTTTCCCAACTTGCTATAATTCGATATCTACTACAAGAAGAGAGAGAGAACATGTGATATCGTTATGGCTAATGTTACGAGGAAAGTTCCTTGGTCCAATCGCATTCCTTCCGTCACTAGCGATTAGTATTCTATTCCGTATGTAAAATATATATAGTTCTTTTTATCTACAGACGTTATATGTTATATGAGAAATGAAAGTGACAGATGCTCTCGTATTTTTCTATATAAGAAAGTCTACAGGTAAGAAAAAGTTGTGCTAAACGTCCAGACACACATTGACTACTTTGAATTTGACTTTTTCCTTTTTCGTCGGCTAACTCCTTGTGCAAACAGATTATGTGTTATTTGTAGTTGGGAGAGCGGAAAAACTTTCTCTTGGAGTGAAAGCTTTTTTCTGCACCGGATAGGCTATAAGTGTCGAGTTTTTCTAGTCGACGACGTCTCGTGTGTCTGTCTGTCTGTCTTTCTATCTGTGTCTACTCCTGAGTTTAGTCCTTTACGTCTTGTCATTTGTTGACATAGAATCCTCAAGAAAGCTAACTTGACAATGGCAATGACAATGACAGGGAAGGAGGAAGAAAACGCTTAGTTACTTGCCGTACAGATGCCAGTTTGTCTTTTCACAAGGCGTTAATACTAAATTATACATGGTTTGCGAGAGGAGTGTAGTGGAAAAGCGGGTAGAACGATGTTATTATAGCTCCGTTGTAGTTTCCTTTTGGCTCAGCACAAAGTTTCCTTGTCGGGAAGTCGGAAATGAGGAGTTATCTGATTGTAGTGTGCAGTTGGAGTAGAAGGCACATCGTTAGCCAGCGGAGACAGAGAGGAGTGCGTGGATGGAGGAGGGATCTGCTCCTGAACCAGTGACATCATCCTAAATGATAACAATGTACGAAATGATGTGACATGATGTGATGTGATGGGGAGATGTAGGCGAAGGGAAGACGAATTTCCTCTCCCGCTCCCATTTCCGAGCACTAAGCGAATTTTTCACAGCCAGCCGGTTCCAGCACACACACACCATCCATGCCATCCCTCACCATGTCCCAGGCCAGGACACAAATTATCTCTTGCCTTAGGACCACTGTCCCCCAGCTCCTCATTTTCTTACAAAATATCCTAAAATTCATGTACACTTTATTTATGAAGAAACTTTATAATAAATATCCCTCGGTCTGTCTGTCTGTCTAAAACCGACTACTCTATTAGAAAATTTTCAACCACTGTATTCTTCCCTGAATAGGTTGATGGAAGGCATTAAAAGGAAAGTTATTTGGAAGGGGCTTATTGACAAATCTATTAACCTATAAAAACCTTTGCGATTTTTACTCAAATTGAATGACAAATAGATCAAGTATGGAAAATTTTGCACATTTTCCTTATTTTTTCTATTTTTTTCCTTGGAGTTGGGGCCTTGAGCCCAACATATCCACTATGAGTGTTTCGTCTTTAGTTGAGAATAATTCATTAAAATTTTGTGAAACTGATTTTGAAGTAAACCTGTTTGAAAATGAAATGTTTTTGAGGTAGGGGCTTCCACAACTTTGCTATATACTATATGTATGTTTCACAATGTGTGATTGCAATCAGCCATGTAAAATTATAAATGCCCGCATTATTCGGAATAGTAAACAAATATGTGTGGGTACATTCCGAAAATAGATGAGTTTAATAGAGGACTCAGCACAGATTCATTAATAGTTGATCCGGGTACTTGTTATATACAGTTTGGTTTAATCCGGGATCTGTCATTCAGTTATTTGGAGAGATGCTGTAGTAATTCTCGTGGCAGAAGAGGAGTCAATGGAAGTGTGTGTGCATTAGGATTGTGATGTGGATGTGACGTGTTTATTAGTTTGGCAAGAGACCAGAGCTGGATAAGAGGAGCGGGAGGGACTGCAGGGAATTCTGTGGCAACTGATAAGGATAATGCTCTCGCCTCTTTTGTTAGACGCAACGCTTGTAACTTTCCCGACGCACGGACCCTAATGTAATATTATATAGAATCTGGTTCTTGTGTCACTCATCCTTAGATCTATAACTATATGAATGTGCAGAGAGGTGACGAATTGTAAAACTATAAACTCTCCCTATGATTCTGATAGTAACGTATGTTCACATTGTTGAGAGTCTATGATTCTGATCGCAGTCTTGTGTAAATAATAATATTAGATAGATAGGCAGCTCTATGTTAGAGCGGGCCAAAACCCAAGTTATTTGCAGTAGGACATTCATTACCGTACTTGGCTACATATTTCATCGCATTTCATGCCTTACAGCAGCAGAGCATTAGAAAAGAAGGCCCGAAAGGCAATTCCTACGCTTAAAGTTTTATTTCAATTGTATTTTCCCTCCAGGCACAACCAAATCGTCCAAATCCACAAAATATGACTAGGTACCCTTCTTTTCTTGTTTGTAAATCATTGTGTTAACTGCATTCATATAATATAAACTAAATGTACATAAATCCTCTTACAGATTCTATCCTTCATCTTCTTATAGAGCTAAGAATTTAATAATGAAAATAAATGAGTTCAATAAAATCCAACGTTGTAAACTTCAATCGATTTCGTGTTTGTAATGACGATAAATTGTAATGTGCTTTCAGATGAAAGTAACAGCAGAGATATTATGAGCAATCACATCAATTGGGCTATTGTCTAATTGTGAAATATGTTTTCCATCCCTGGATGTTATCTATAGCGTAGATATAGTAAAGGGTGCTCGTGGTTGTTACCAAATGGGATATTGCAGTTTGGTGAGTTGGCAATAATAATACGTTTTTATTAAAGCACTACGCACATACTCACTCTGTGATAGTTTTATGGGATTTAAAGAGAGAGAGTCGGCGATGAAGAACAAGATCTTGTAGTAATACGGATAAAAGTGGCTCCTAGACATCCGGCGTACTTTAGGTCTTGAGTGAGTAAACATAGGCCCACTTGCCTCATTATTTGATAATAGGCCACGGTTGTCTTTGGAATATTAAGTCCCTATTCTAAATTCCCAAGCATATATTATGCAAAGGACATTAGCATAAGCTGTGCCTCCACACGCTGCCAAGACTATATAATATAGGTTCCCTACTTATAAGACAAGAAAATAGGGAAAATGATGATGATTATGATGATGATCTCTATTCTTGGAAGGATATCACACTATTACAGCCCCGAGCTCTTGAATGCACTAAAATATGGGACTACGCATGAAGGTATCTCCGTACGTGTGTGTAATAAACCTTATAAAAGGGCTAATATAATCCGTATAGACTGCAGGATGACGGAGTATTATAGTGGGGAAGTAAAGATAAGGAGTTACTTTAAGGCAGAGCTTAGTGCTAAGCCAAAGCTGTTGAAATTCCCTCTAAGTGCTAAAAGCAAGGGATCCAGTAACACTGGAGAAAGTCTCAATTCACAAAACTGCGGTTTTGGCCACTATTGATTTTTTATGAGCGATAAAGAAAATGAAACAAGTTTCGACCTCCTCGGCTCTCACAATGTATCTACATTACCAAAAGTTAAGACTTTTGTAACACTTGTAACTTTATATAGATAGAGAGTCTATATATCTATATATAGACACATATTGCAAATCCTAATGGTGGTGAAAGAATATATATGCACATATATATATATATATATAGACATATAGGTATCTAGTCCAGATAAAGAAAACCAATTTAATGAAATGAAAGAAAAAGTGTGCCACGTGTCAAGGAAATTAACTTTGCTCAGGACCATTTCCTTCAATTTGCTCTATAAAATGTTCTTAAAGCTCATTCAAGTCAAACGGGGAGTCTACTCTAATAACAAACGGATCTTGGCTCTTGACTTGAATGATTCAGTTTAGAGTTCCTGTACTTCTGTTGTGCTTTCTAATAACGTCTGATGAATACTTTTACAATAATGGAGACTGAGTTGAGTATAGAAGCTGTGCGTGTGAGAAATGAATAGCGAACGTTAAAAACTTTCCTCTTAAGAAAGTAATGTAAAACAATTTGGAACATTAATTTGCCTGAAATTACTAAAGCAGAAGACACATGAAGAGTTATTTCTCTAGTTTACATGATTTAGTGATTGTGCAGAATAGAAAGTTTTCGCATTCAGATTGATACTTGAGTACTGGTGGAGTGTATACATCTTCCTCTTAGACTTTTACAGCATTGGATTAATCCCAAAGGAAAGAAGAAAAAAACTAGCGCTATATATATATGTGGCCTAATCGCCTTTTGTAGAGATACTCTAGCGAAATTGTGGGCTGCTCGCGGAAAAGAGGATTTGGACTAAAGATAATATAATTTGCATGTAAGAAACATTCATTAGTCTTTTGTTTATGGAGAGGAGAAGTCTTTTCTTCACTCCTATATCCTAATAGGAAGATTGCGAAAGAATGTAGAAAATTAGAGAATTTTTAAATTTAAATGGCGGGATCAGTTCAAATCGTATCACGCTGTCAATTACCACAAAATGAAAATATTTTTCTACGCACACACACAATGCAATTTTATGGCCGTTTTATCTGAGAAATGATACAGTAAACTATTTTAAAAGGGTTTTATAAATTGTTGTAGGCTATAGAAACGCAAACTGTCTAATATCATAAAAGGAATTTTAATTTCTTGTACTTGTGACTGTAGAATTTGAATTGGTGATGTTCTTACATGATCATACAAGTGAGAACTTGATTTTTAAGCTGTTTGCTCTGCATCTGAACAGAATTTATTAGAAGAGAAAACTTTTGCTCAGTTTTTGTAGTGAGTAAAAAAATATTCCTTGGAGGATTGTCCTGTCATGTTTAGCTCATTCTATTCTTTCGTACTTTCTCCATCTCCATATCTCATGCTCAGCGTCAGAAAAAATGAATAGGAGTTTCATGTATGAATGCGAAATTAGATTTTTGCACGAATGCTGGTTGTTCCCGGGCGTGCATAAGAACTACTGAGTGCACATTATAAAATTGAGTGACGTACAATGGCATAAAACATCGTAAATGCTAAAAAGACTCTTAAGAATTCCATTCTTGGCTGTAGAATGGACCAGTTGAGTTAAATAAAAGTATGCTGTGCAGAATGCGAAATATTTTTCGTGTCGTCCAGAGAAAGAAATCGTATCTGGAGAGTGGGGCTCTCTCCGGGAGTAAAATGAGATGATTGTAATTCCTTTGGCGATGTGATGGGAATTGAAGATCCAAGATCCAGCCAGCGACTTGCTCCTAAACTAAACTAACCTGCTAAGAGAGCGAAGGGACTTTCCCTACTCTCTACCATGTGCATTGGATAGGAGGAAAGCTCTTTCGGTTCGCTACTAGACAGGCCGTAATGGTTAATATCTGACTAAGCTGGGAGTAAAAGGAGTTTACTTGTTGGATGTGACGGTGAAACTGAAAGTACGACGAATCCAAGAGTCGTAGCCGTTCGTTGACTGCACTCTTGCATTCGTGTAAACATACAGGATACGGCACTCCAAAGTTTATATTCTACTTTCACCACTTAAATGAGTTTCCACTTTTGAAATCCTTCTCACACTTTTTCTACAGTACGAAAATCGTTTTCACAACCTTTCTGCTACATAAAAACCTTTTTCACAAGATTTCTACCTCATAGAAATCGTTTTCACTGCTTTTCTGCTACATGAAAATCGTTTTCACAGGATTTCTATCACATGAAAATCGTTTCCAATGCTTTTTTGCTACATGAAAATTGTTTTCTCTGCTTTTCTGCTACATGAAAATCGTTTTCACAAGATTTCTACCACATGAAAATCGTTTTTCACAAGATTTCTACCACATAAAAATCGTTTTCAAAAGATTTCTACCACATAAAAATCGTTTTCACAAGATTTCTATCACATAAAAATCGTTTTCACAAGATTTCTACCACATACAAATTGTTTTTACAAGATTTCTACCACATGAAAATCGTTTTTCACAAGATTTCTACCACATGAAAATATTTTTAATCAACATTTAGCCACATGGAACTTCCTTTTTGCTGTGAAAGGGAAGAATATTTGGGACGTAAAAGTTCTATTTTGAAAGGGCCCGAAAGAAATAGAATATCTACATTTGAAAATGAAAATCCTTTTTTATATAGAATATAAATAGCCAGACGACGGTAGTGCGTTAATGTCTTATGTCGTACTTTGTAATGACGCACCCAGTAGAGAGAGGGATAGCAAGGAGACGGACGAACGGAACGTGCACGTGGAAAATCGATAGATAGAATAGAATACACAACAGAACAGACATAAATCAAGATTCGGGAAAAGTTTAGAGTTTGGCCAACCTGGTTTGCTCGCGCGGACCAAACCAAGCCAGACTTTGAGTTGGGAAGCTGAGGATCTCTGGTTGACATGTCCCATACTCTTTGGCCACGACAAATACGAGCAGACTGCTAATGCTGTTAACAGAAGTGTTTAAGAAGACGCTCTGTGCGGAAGTCTACTGTTGTAGCAACAAGTCGAGGAAGAGTGAGGAGCGTCTGTTCGCCGACGGAAATTTGAGTCAATAAAATTGCATCCAGATGACCAGACGGAAGGAGAAGTAAACGGGAAGAGATTTGCGCATCTGATGATTTTTAGCCAGAGAACATTGGCTATTAGTGCCTACCTTGTTAGTTCTTCTCATCCTGCCTGCCACAACTATAGAGCAAAAACTATTCTTGCCTTGCCAAATTAGCAATATCGATCGATCATCAAAAGTCACAGAGTTGGGCAACGGGAAGTGCGAGGAGGGAAAGTCACAGAGGAGAATCACTTTTGGATGGAATTCCTCCTCGTCCCAGCTACTAACTACTTAACAACGCAAGTAAAGTGGGCTCAAGACAACCTTCGCTACTTTTATCTAAGGGAAGCAGACAATCAAACACCTTTTCCGCGACGGTGAATCAAAACCAAGCCAGACCAGACTCACTCACGGGAGGAAGAGGAAAAGCAAAGGAAACCACAAGGCAACTCTCACTCACTCTTTGTATTAATACACTCTAGCATCCAGCCATTTTCAATTCACAAGAAATCTCACACCAGAGCTCTTCTCTAAAACAATCCTCTCTTAAAATCCGTTATCTTAATTCGGAATTCACTTCGGTGCCCATCAAAAACTCAAAAAGGTAAAAAAGACTGATGTTTATTTTACTGTGTACAGTATCAAAAGCCATTTAAAAGTCAAAGTAACAATCATTGGACACACGTAGCGTATCTGTTGGGGAAAAATATTTCTTGAAGAAAGAATTGTAATTCTGCGTGCGTAAAGTGGCTAAGTGTGTCGTGGACGTCGAGAGAAGAGGCTCTCCTCCTACTCAGCTGGACATTGACATCATGAAGCTGGAATTGAGTGCCGACGAAATCTGCATTCAAGAGGCAGCTCGCGAAGTGATATCCGAGATTATTTGCTTTCCTGTCTACCCTCGTGATGGCTACGGTAGACTCATGTACCAGAAACGTCCGAAAAGAGATGCCAACGGAGAATTAATTCGGCAACAGGTAGACAGACAACCGGACTTGTCTCATTAATGCATTAGTCAGTCACAATAGACGTTACATTAGAAAGGAGGCATCCCTCTTGGGACACATTTCTTGGTTGGCTAAACTTTCTTTGTGGACGCAGTGTCACCTGCCACCGTCGCAAACGATGAGGAACGTGATCATCCACTTGAACTCGTGCATGGCCGGCGGGAGGTGCAGGGCTCACCACCAATTCGCACAGATCTGTGCGCACTGGAAGAAATGTGCCAGGGGTGACTGTCCTTTCAGAGCCGGCGGCAAAAACGGCAACGCTGGCACTGGAGAAAAGTATTTCCAGTTTTCCGATGACCAGGAAAGGGACAGCTCCGGGTCTTCCAATGCTAGCACCCAGGCTGCTCCGTCATAAAATGATTCATCCCTGAGGAATTCCGGAAATTATTATTCCAAAGTCCAAAATTGTTGTTCCATCCCCTCTAACTTGTTAACTATTATACTTTCGACATTCCTTTCTCCACACCTTATTCCCAATTGACCACAGAAAATGTTTAAAACATCAATTGACTTCGCACTTTCTCTTTTGGCACTTTAACCGAATTTTTATCAGTACTTTCACCAAAAGCTTATCAGCGCTTAATTGCAATTTATTTTAGTGAAATTCGGTCAAATGAATTAACGTACGCAAAGAGAAAGTTGTTCGTCAACGGATTTCTGTTACTTTATCCATTGTCATTAGGAATTTGTCGTTTATGATATTAGTGTCGGTGTGATAATGACATAATGCTTTTTATGTGTAGCCAAAAAGTATTCCATTGCAATATGAGTTCTTAGTAGAATAGCGTGTGCGTATATAATCTCACACAAAAATACACAAAGGAAACACTTGGTAGAAAATGGCACATGCCTATACGTACGAGTAAAAGAAAATGCTTTCTTTTTGTAGATGTTAAAGTAATGTGCACTATAATTGGCACCACTTACAGTCATCGCCATTAAAGTTTTTGCGCGTAATGTAATTTGCCAATATACACGGAGTGTATAAAAGTAAATGGTTGTTGTATACTCTCTGTCTCTCTCTTTCTCTATATAAATGTCTCTATATAATAATAATGTCGATTGTGTAGTTTTGGGTAGTGAAAGTCGTTGGTGCCATAAATGTTCGTAGAGTTTAGTGTTTGTACGTTAGCCGATGGAAAGGAAGTATTAACTATGGGCTACCTTGTACCTTTAGCAATTAGCTGTTGTGTGAGAGTACCTTGCCTATTTCACATCATCACTGGCATCGTGGTAAGTCCGTCTGGATTTAAAATCAATGTGATCAACGTCGAGCACGTATCAAACCAAATCAGAGTCACAATCAAACGTAATGTAACCCAAGTGGTCCGAATCAAGCGAGTTTATAAAACAGTAAAGTAACGCAGTAAAGTTAAATAGGAAATTAAACCTAAGTACATACGCCCACGCACTTTTTTGTGCCACATAAACACTATACAAAGTTGACTATGGACTATGGATTATTATTAAAACCAAAAGGATCACGTAAACAAAAACTGCTAGCGCTAGCACAATCAAAATTTAATCAACAGAATTATATTTTAACAAATGTCCGTGTTAAAATAATGATACCGACATTTGTTTGTTAGTATTTATACAACGCTGTCCAAATATTTAAGTATCCAAACTACTTTCACCTATTAAATAGCTTTGTATTTTTACTAAATATAGCATCAAAGCATTTTTGCCCAACTTTTTCTTATGACACATTGAATTCTCAATTCAATTTAGTTTTTCTATTTTATGAGCTATAAGATTTTATTTAACGTTCATCATTATTACGCCAAAGATAAATGTAGGTAGGTAAAAGTTAGGTGCGTAGGACTAGGCTTGAAAATAAGCAACTGTATTTTTGTGTTTAGTTATTTAGGGATAGCTGTCATTTAAATGGTGAAAGTGGAATGGATACATCGCAACATTAGTTAACATACTTTTTTTATTTTAAATTGGCGACCGTGACTTTTATGTCTTCAAATACATATTTTGACGATGACTGACAATTTTGGTTGTTTTAGGACAACTACGTAAATAATTATTTTCCAGCTTTTACCATTAGTTAGTGGGTGAGCAGGACCAAGTTCTATCTACTTTCTATAGTTGTGTAGTAAAGTTAGTATAAAACTGATGTACATGGGCACATTACTACGGAATCTGACATGTAATATTTATTGCACGTCCTAATAGTCCTAAAATGTAAAATAGTAATCTTCGATTCACATTTACAGGATTGAGGTAAACAGGGAAATGCATTAGAGTGTACGTGCCATGACACTTTAATAAGCAACTAATATGCACTTGTCATGTCACGTAGATTGTATAATTCGATGACAGGACAATTAAACAAATATTACAGAGAATATCTGAGTATAGAGTATAGATATCAATGCACTATCATCTCTATAAAGTAATCTTCATGTGTATACCTTCATGTAAACTAAATGTATTCAATGTTTAATAATTATACTGTAATAACCAACAGTAATTTGCTACTAATAAAAGTGAGTCGTTATGCCGTTGTGACACATTTTGGGAATTTATAGCTCTGTTTTACTGTAGTATAAATTCTTTAAAAAACAATTGTAGAAAATGTCATTATGACATTCCTTTTCAATTTATTGCTTTCATCTGTTATTGGTTCAGGAAACATATCAGTAGCCAAAGAAAGAGAAAGTAAATAATAGACTTTCTCTTGTAAGGGCTTCCTTTGATATAGACATGACGTTACTTCATTTTCGATTTAGGTTCATGTCAAAATGATTGCTTGTAAATGTAATGTGTGTTAAGTGTTTGTGTAGTAGTATTCATTGTGTCGGGTTTCTTGTTACGTGTTGAATTAAAATACAAACTCCACCAATTTCCAATCATAGTTGTTTTGTGGCGGAACTGTCTATTGTTTTACAGGAAACTGTCTATTGTAGTTCAAATATTTCCGTTTTTCAAAGTAAGTACACATACGTGAAATTATCAATGTAATAAACTTTGTGAAGCAGACAAATAAAGGCAATATTACTATTATCAGATTAAGGTATGGGAATTGCATACTGAAATTCGTGTCTCTTTACTCTTTATTGAAAGCATTACGAGAATCATCAATACTGAAAAATAGCTCTTTCAAACTAATTTGGGATATATTCACATTAAGTTAAGAATCATTTCGGCGATAACATTCGTTTTGGAAATGTCAAATGATATAATTACCACATGTTTAATGCAGATATATTGGCATTCAGATTTAATACTACTACTGATGAGAATGAGACAAACTATTAAATCACTGAAATCATGTTTTAAAAATGGATCTCGAAGATTAGTTATAGTGTAAACTGTTTTTTCCAATGTTTTTAATTTAAGAATTTTGATACGGGTCCATATTACATGACGAGTAGCTAGTGTAATAGACTTAATTTATTGTTAGTATATGGACTTGAGAATTTTGAAAAATTTTCTAAATAAAAGGTAATAAACCCATTTGCAATAAATGTTTTATAACTGTGATGTTAAGTGGGGGTAACTATGAAAGTAACACTACACGTTGGATGAGCTGTAAATAGAAAAGAAAGTTTTATAGCTCTTATCCACACTCCCAATTATATCATACATACATGGCGTCATGTTACATTCGTCGTGAAATATAATTTATCGTCAAAGATTCTTGTAAAAGTGGAAAAAGGAAAAGCTTGTTCCTAAATTGTTGAGGAAAGTCGTAAAGTGCAAAATCATAAAATATTCGTAGAGCTATCAGGAAGTTCGTTCGTTGGAAGTTCATGTCTTCGTATTTGTCATTTGGGTGTGCGCAGGATTTTGTGCGTACGATGTGTCTATGCAGCATTTATATTTTGGGAATGCAGCTCTAACACTTAATCCCTGAATTAACAGATGCATAATTTAACCTAGCACAAGGCTTAAACTCTGTTTTATCTTACTAAGGCACAACAGAGAGAGTTAAAGCATTAAATGATAGCAGCGACTGAACCTGTAGCTACAAAAAAAGGCAAAGTCGAATTTAAGTAGGCGCTACATGTGCGTATTTTATATTTGTGTCTATAAAATCCAGAAGCTATTTTTCCTCTGTGTATCTTCGCATTTATATCTGGAGGGAGAAATAATTTGCATTAAGTAAAAAGCGAGAATTATTTTCGACAGTGTGCACTGAGTTCCCTGTCTCTTATCTTCGCACCCAACATCGCCTCTGAAGTCATTTATTTCAATTGCCCATTGTCTGCGTACCGTCGACTCAAATTCTAGGCGTCTTATCTCCCGGTTTCTCCCTTCTTCGCATTCCCTACCATTTTTCCCGAACTGATCATTACCACAAATACCCATTACACACAAATACATTCATACACTAAAAAACCAAAATGTTTGACTTGTCCTTTTCTACAGTGTGTCTAAAAAGTCATAGCACTTTCTCCAAAAAAGTATAAACATTATTACTCTATTTTCTGATCCTAAATTTTTATTACTGTCATATTATTATTATGGATAAGGATTTGAATGTTAAAAAAGATTTGAATCTTAATTAAACCTTTTTGATGGAAATATTAAAGTTACATAGACGCAATTAAAGACGCAGAATATATTCTACATTCTACTTAAACTTTTGTTTCGCACTGAATTAATATTATTTAGATAAACATTTAATTCGCGGTGAATTATTATTATTTTGAAAAGTAAAATTATAATTCGCGGTGAATTATTATTATTTAATCTTGTACTTAGAGAAAGTTCCAGGTGGAATGGTGATGTAATAGTATTGGAGAAAGCGCTATCTTTGGGGATTTTCTTGACGCACTGTATGTAGCTACTTTTATTTTTAGGATGAGAAATAGTGAATAAACAACAATATGTTTAAATGCGGAATGTTTACGGAATCTATCCCAAAAGTGTTTATCTTGTGCCTTCTCATTCTTTCATATTAAATTCGTTTATCCAGAACATTCAGTTGTTCCTTTTTTGGAAAGAAAAGAGAAAGGGGCGATCAAGTTTCCATTATTTATGCAAATGTCAGGAATACAAGTAAATAGTGCAAGAGTAAATGTATAATGCAATAAATGCGGGAATATACATCAAAGAAAACGGAGTTATAAAAGCTGGAGATAGAAGAAGGTTAATACTTTTTCCTTTCCAGTTACGACTGTATTGCCTGTTTGGGTCCGTAATGCTTTATTACAGGATCATTGCAAGTGTGAGTAAATACAAGAGAGAAAAATGCGTTGAGCTTCTACTTTTCTATCTCGTTATCTCCTATTCGATTTACAATGTCGTAGCATTGAAGGAGGGCTTTGTCCTAGCTGCACAAAATTGCATCTTCCTTCCTGCACTTCTATTTCTATTCTTCCCGTTCGCTTCTTCAAATATTCCTACGCCTAAGTATAATATGCAAACTCCAAGCTTTCACTTGTCTTTTCTGTTCTCTAGATATATTATTACAATTTTCCCCTTTACAGCCGACCACCGACGGTTTCCTCTAGCAAGACTCTCCTGTTTTTCTTTTCCCATCATCGGTTTCATTGATTTTCTTTCCATCTTGCATGTATTCCTACCTAAAAAGCATTCTCTACAAACAGGAAGGGCATTTCATTCATAGCCCGTAATATACTCTTTCACATTTATTACAATAAGTAAAAATATTTCAACCGTGTACGTGTTTCTCACGTGTTAAATAAACGAAATGGATGACACTCACTGTTGACAATATTTACATTTCTGATATTTATGTACCTACATGATTTTCTTTTTTACACAATAAAAACACTACTCATGCAGGAAACTAAAAAGCAATTTTGTTTTAACTGTTGTTGTCGCAATATGGAAACGTGTTTCCGCATTGGATATTGTTAAAGTTAAAGATTTCGCCCATGTCAATGCATATTGAATTAAAAATAAGAAAATTTTAGGAAAATTTAAAGACATTTTTGTTATCTCTTTGTATTGGAAGAGAAAAGTGCGAAGTGAAAGCTAACTGAGAAAGCAACTGGCCATATATAATATTTGTTAATTTCATTTCTAAGCAGTTTCAGAAATAGTGTTACTACGATACGATACCTTCGGAGTACAATAAAATTAATCTTGTAGTGATTTTTCGGATTTTTGTACCCCAAAAATTATCGAGTAAACTTTTTTGAATTCTTTTTAGGGCTTAATTTTGGAAAAAGCCTGAATAGGAACCTAGCATTGGATGATAGCAATAGGAAAGAACATTACTCCTTGTCATACAATATTACTACAAATGTTGTCACAGAGTCGCACACGCATTGTTTTCGGGTTGATTTTGAAACAGGCAGAGGTTACGAGAGTTGGAAATAACTACGTAGGTATATGAAACCACAAAAAGGTTGAAGCCAAAGCTTATGTTATGGGGTGGTAGTGGTAATATTATTGCAACAAAGCGTCACGTTTCATCATAACTTTCGCTTTCATTACACGAATTCCCGTTGGTATGCAATGCAGGGAGTGCAAATGTGTAGTGTTGCGTGGAGGAGGTATATTAAATATATAGAGCAAACTTCTATCTTTGTCTCTTTTTCTAAAGACGAGGAAGGAGTTGTGCGAAGGGAAAATGAAAATGAGGTAAAGCTATAGAATCCTTGAACTTGAACCTGAAATTCTGAGGAAACTTGGGAAACTAAGTGTAATAAGTTAGAGAAGGAGCTATAAAATCCCGTCACGTCCTCTTTCTACTTTCACTTCCTATTTCTGTCTTCTGTACTGAGTAGTGGTGTGAGTCGCTGCTGCACAGCATCATTTATATTGCCAACTTGACACAAAAAGTAAACAATGGAGATGAAAGTAGTTTTCTTTCTCCGAAGAAGAAAAATTAAGATGTGAAAAGTATTTAACTAATGAAGTCTTTTTTCTCAATGCAGATGCAGTTTTGGTGAAGAAGAATGAAGACAACAAAATCTCCATTGAAATGACTAACATTTACTTAGAAGCTCAATAAAAACTCAAAAGTTTCTCTTCCCGGCCTTTTCTTCCTCTAGTAAGTTTCCTAATTATAAATCCTCCTCCTGAAATGAGTGAGTCGGGGGCTTCGGTGAAGACCTGCAGCAGTGCAGACGAAGAAATACAATCAACTGAAGTCATCCTTGCCGACGGCTCGGCTAAATTTCGTGATGGGAAACGGGTATGCTCGAATTCGGAAAATTTTTGATAATTCTAAATTTAATTATTGAGTGTAGTGTATCAAGATATTGCAGATATTATTAGATATCAGTTGTTGCATTGCTATAATGAACTGTTTTGGTTTACAGTGGAAGCAGCGTTATTGTGTACTAACGAAATTGTCACCAGCTGCAGGTAAGTAAAAATGATTTATGTTGCTCTATATTCCATACTTCATCAAAAGTCACATGAACCAACATTTTAGGGCTATTTACAAATAGCTTAATAAAACAAATCCACAATGCATCAATTCTACTTTTCAGTTAAATGTTTGCATCTAGTACGAACATGAAAAAATCCCATTCCCATTTTTATTTCCTGCTATAACACGTTACACCAAGAAGAATTCCAAAACTGTTGAACAATTCTGCAGGTAATTAGTAAAGAGCATGATGTGTGGCTAATTTGCAATCTCTTTAATCAAGCGAAGGGATTAATATCGAAATGAACAGATTTTGGAATGATAATGACATTAGTACATTAGTACATAAAAATCTCGTAATATTGTTAATGAATTTTCCATTAGTAAAGATTTGTTCTTCGTTTTTCTAACTTGTCTAACTAACTCTCTAACTAATTGCATCTATAGCTTTGAATTACACATCGTTAGAAAGCATTTCATGATTTGCTGCATATTATTGGTGTGAGGGAGTATATACAGCATTCGTTCTGTATGTAAGTATGTACATGTAAATTATAAATTAATAATAATGGATCTCTGGATGGCAATTGTCTAAATGGGACTGAAAGAAAACGGAGATTTATGAAAAAGGGAGTTGGAGAGTCGGGATGAATGTGCATGCGAGCGTCAAATAATCCAACAAATAGACTGATGCATAGGAAGAGAAATTTGCCATAACGCTCTTAATGCTGTACCCTTCCCTTCCGGCTCCTGAATTATTGGATTATTTCACGAATGTGCCGTTTCAATCAACCGTACACCAACCAGCAAACCATGTCCCCTTCACAACCTCCTACAGGCAACACTTGTTTTTTACTCCCTCTCTTCTGTCGTGATGATACCTCTGAAACAGGGTTGCGGTCGATGACACGAAGAAGTTAATACTAAAAAATTGGATGAAATTCGTTTTATCCACCTTAATTTTGTGTTTGGCCGGTTGAAATTGGTTTTATCCATCTTCATTTTGTGTTTGGCTGGATGAAATTGGTTTTATCCATCCTTAATATTGTGTTTGGTTGGATTAAATTGGTTTTATCCCTCTTCATTTTGGGTTTGGCTGGATGAAATTGGTTTTATCCACCTTTATTTTGTGTTTGGCTGGATGAAATTGGTTTTATCCACCTTCATTTTGTGTTTGGCTTGATGAAATTGGTTTTACCCATCTTCATTTTGTGTTTTAGCTGGATGAAATTTGTTTTATCCATTTTAATTTTGTGTTTCGGCTGGTTGAAATAGTAATTAACATGGAATTTCAGCCAACCAATTTTGTCCAAGTGGATTTTATGGATGGATAAAATTAAATTTCACCCGGACAATATAGAACCCTGCTGTGAAGGGACTCTCGTCCTCCTTCCTCTTCTACATTCCATAAGAAAAAGCAATGCACTTGATAGGAACACGGACACACACGCTATCCTAAAAATCAACTCCGGAATGTTTAAGAACGAACATCTGTCTGCAGTTTCATATCCGACTCTATCTAATACGGAAATCTAATAAAACAAAAGCATTATTTTGTGACGCTTCTCAATCCCCACTTAAGCCTTTGATTCATACATCTATCTCTACATCTAAAGATATAAATAGCGTCTCTCTTTATATTCCTGAATTTTTCAGATAGGAGAAATGTAAAATCCGTTTTTATAAGCATACATGCGTTTATTTTGAAGAGGCTCTCGAATTGAATGTTCAATTTGATTTGGAATCCGATAATCTCAATTTCAATCTGTCGGCTCCTTTTTTCAGACAGTATTTCTATGCAGCAATTTCATCAGTCTCAATCAGAATTTTCTCCGGAATAATAGAACAAAAGAGTTCTAGCTTGCAGTCTGATTGATTTCCCGTTCAAAAAAGAGATGCAAAGTTATCTGTGCTTCGTCAATTTCTGTGTATTGAGTATTGACTAGAGCTCTATATTGTAAAAATTGAAAGCTACAGATCTTGAAAGCAAGTAAATAGATTTCCACTTGAATCCCTTTGTAAAGAATAGCTAAGAAGATATAAGTTCGAGGGAAATAATAGCGGAAGGAAAGTGTGAGGAAATGGTTGAAAGTGCATATGCCATCTGCATTGTCGTTTTCTATGTATTTTTCTATGTAACGGCTACATGTGTTTGTTTATTTGCTGAAAGAATGTCCCATTATCCAGAAATGATGAGAGATAGGGAAATGGAGATGCATATTTGTGAAAAGATTCTCCTGACAAGTACAGCAAATAGCTTTCAACTTTACAGCATCAGATTCAGTGTCATTGTCATTATTATTATTATAAATGACGAAGGGTAGAGTCTCTGCAAGGAATAGAAAAAAGGAAAGAGGCAAAAATAAATACTGAAATGTTCTACAATACCCGCTATAAATGACATTATACCCGCATTTGGGTTTCTTCTTCTACCCACCCGTAGTAGTATCCCTTGTATCAGGGGAAGTCAACATAATTTCACTTGTTCGGAATTGCAATGGAATGAGTGCAGTGTACATAATGGAATCAGAACTGACTGCGAAGAACAGAACCGCAACATCAGAGGAAATCATGGAGCACTTATTTCTGAATCATCTTCTTGATGCTGCAACCCAATTGAATGGATTTATAGGGAAGAAGGGCAATGGGACTCCCTTCCTCGCTTATTACAGCCCTCTCTTTCTTTCTCTCTCCCGCAATCTATGCATCTGCACTTGTCTTCTGACAGAGTGCCACAAAATACAGGCACTTATTATTAGAACGACCATCTAAATGCCTCCATATCCATTACTATGTCATATCTCATCTCGATACGAAATAGCATTGCATTTTGTTGCATCTACAGAAGGATCCTCTTAAAAACACACTACTCCTATTCCTTCATTTCGTCTTCCTTCTCTGTCATCAGCTGCAAATGCTACGAAAATGTGTTCATTCATCCATGCATTCAAAGAACATTAGCATTTAATTTAATTTGGCATTCTGATTATCTTAGTCACAAATCACTGCATTATACATCCAGGATTTCTCCTATTTACTTAATTTACTACTTCCCCCTCTATCAAATCAAATGCTATCCATTCAAAAATTAGTGCGACACAATATATTTGAAAGCTCTGGGAAAAAATAGATTTTCTGAGATATATTTTCTGAGATAACTACTCCAGTTTGTAATTATTTAGGATTTATTCGACCAGGATTTCATATTTTCACATCATAGTGTTGAATTACACTATTATTATCAAAGTTTTTTATATTTGTTAGTTAGCTAAGAGCTTTTTAGGATACAATGACGAATTTAATTAATCTCACAAAAGTTGTGGGAAGCCAAGCGAAACCCAAATGGCATTAGCTACTACTGAAATATAAGTAGAAAGTTTGTTGTATTCCCAGAAGATTCAGATTTAGGCATTGCTATTGAGTTCTGAATAATTCTATTCGTCGCGTCGACAGACAGAGGACTTAAATCGATAATTGTTTGGTCATGGCTATCAAATGTATAAACAGAGCCATAGATTATTATAATGCGCATTAATTATACTGTCTCTATTTTCTGTGGAAAGGAGGAGGAACTAATTTTACTGTAACTATTACTTTGCAACTCTATACTTAAAACTAAATTCCTTGTTTGTATCATTAATAAGAAGACTCTATAAGGATGTTACCACTTACTATAGCATTCTACTATAAATATATAGGGGCTACTGTTGCAATAATGAACTTTATAGTTTGTCTGTCGTCTCACAGATCATTAGTTTCTCTGTATTGTTGTTTGTGAATGTATCATGAAATATGGCTCGTAAGTTTACATTTGTATCCAAACGATGTGTGCATTGTTAAAAATACAAAGGGACTGGAGTTTTGTATCGAAGGAAAATAATAATGAAGTATGAACGTGCGGACACGCCTCGTGCCCCTATCATCATACGACTCTCCCTTCATTTTCACGACTAACAAGTGTAACAAGCACAGACGGAGACTAGGGACACTATAGGGAGTTGTTGAATTACTAACAGAAATGTGTGTAGAGTTGAGTTGAGATTGAGAGAGGAAGGACAGGGTCCAATTAATTGATGCTCCCATTTCTGCATTTGTATTAATTGCTAATGGCTCCATTCTAAATGATCTTCCTACGAAGAGTTTCTTGACAGAGTTGAGAAAAAGTTTTCCTTTTCAAATGTAGCAATGAATGAGAGTTGTGAGGAGTTCTCTACTAAATGCAAGACGCACGACGAAGGGATGTCAGGGCGAAAAAGTTAAAACTCATTAATTTCTCATGTCAGCAGAGAGTCCTGAAAACAGATGCGAAGAAAATGCCAAAATCTTCCCAACTCGCACAGAACTAGATTTTTTTCGCCTTGAAAATAAATCACTTTGTAAAAAAGAGTGCGAAGGAGATTCTGAATGTTGACTAGGAGCGTAAGGACGATGTCTTAAACTCTCTCACATAAGTACTAGTTAAGAACAATCTGCTTGTCGTCTATCAACGTGCACGGTGTTCGTATAAAGTGTGTGCTCTGACCTGGCCCAGCCTTTCCACTAAATCCTAATGCATCTTAAAAAGATTTTTACTGTTCTCTTTTGCTTGGTCACGCAGGAATCCACTTTCTCCGAAACTCAGGGGAAAACCCCAAAAGAACGCATTGAAGGCTTCTATCTCTTTACATTAAATTGATGAGCTAACTTTTTAGTGTTCCTATACTGAGATTTTCAGTAACAAGATACACTATATTTTTATTTACTACAATACATTACTATAGCAGATAACAATTAATTATGCTCATCCTCATCATTAATGCTCATAGTATACTATATCTCCTATATAATAACATACTTATATGGGTACTATACATAATATACTTATATGGGTACTATACATAATATACTTATATATTATGTTCTCTATATACTAATATATATGTATCTATATTATATCTATGTTTATATATTATATATTATTATTTTATTATATATTATATATTTTATTTTATATATATCTATGCTTAACCCTTTCTGAGAACTGAAGTAATTTATTACTGATCTTAAAGTACGCGTTGATTCTAATGTATCTTAGGTTTCTTTCGAAAAAAAGGCTTCATTTAGGAAAGTTAAAAGGACATCTTCAGTTGTGAAGAAATCCAATTGAGAGTTTTAGTGTCGAGTCTGTTTAGCATTGTCATGGGATGAATAGAGTGGCCATCAGACAAAGAAGAACAATAGTTGACATTTTAGTAACAAAAGGAAGAATCAATCGGAAAGTCCCCTCGAAGAGAGCCGCTTTCATTTTTGCTCTAGTGAACTTGCCGAAAAAGATAGAATGAACGAAAAAGAAAGATAGATAGTTGATTTAGCTAAAGTCTTATGTTATATCCCTATATTATGGCTTATGTGTATGAATGGAGTGAATGAAGTGGTTTTGAGAGAATTTTATTTTGTAAAGAAAAGGAGAATGGAGGATGTTGTGTGTATGGAGTGAAGAAAGGCGATCCCCGGTGACTGCTATTCATATGTGGCATTGATTTCCCTCCTGTATAAAATATTCAGGCATATAAAAGTTGGTGAATCTTGGAATTGACATGGCGTGGCAATGACATTGACATTGGTGGGTAGTTTCATGCACTGATCCTTCCCTCCCGCCACATTCCCTCCTTCCTGCATATGCAATTCAGCTGAAAAAGGATTTTTGGACACAGATGCTCTGTCTGGGAGCAATGCAATGGCTCCCACATCCCATCCAATCCATTTCACATTAGAATAAAGGACATAAATGCAAGGCTACGCTGTGCCACCAGCAGCAATGCATAAAGAAGCTTACACCCAACCGTAGCAGACAAAATAAACCGCAAGGAAATGCCATTTATTATTCAAGCATTGTACCGTGTAAATTTTAAAATTCTTATGCTACAGGGTCAATCTACATAATTTCCACACTGTTCGTTAGCATAATTCTTGAACTACAAGAGAAATTCCCGATTCTTAGAGAATTTAAGCATCTGTTCTAATAACAATAATAAAACCGAAATCGGCTGACAGATGTCAAAAATCAAAAAAATTTAAAACCCGGAACCTTTTTGAATTTTTTAGATTTTAAAATCCCCGCCTTAATATTCCAAGTATATTAATTTTAATTTCATGTCTTAAGATATTAATTTTTAATTTCAGGTTTAAAAATATCAAGTCTAAAAAATCTTAAAGCATCATTAATGGATTTTATATACTATAGCATTTTGAAAGATGAACAGATTTCCCTATTATGTCTGTCAGTCTGTCAGGGGAAGATAATTAGGGGCGACCCTGTAGCATTTTGATGACAGACAAGTATGCTTCGACCCTAAGTAAATGTTATGTTAAAAGATTTATCCTTTCTATAGTTGATAATTCGTCATCTATAGAGCGAAACGGTTAGCGAAATGCTCTTGGAAAGGAGGAATGATTTAAACTACGTTTACATATCCTCTTTTTCTCAGACTGAAGCCTTTATAGTCAAAGATAAGCACATTTCAAGATTTCCTGTCGTTTTAGTGTGTGCCAAAGTTTGATGTAATGTGATGCCTTAGTACTTGGCAAGATTTACTATATGCCACATTACCTTACACAGATATTCCCTTATATAGAGCAGTGTGGCCCTCTTAACTTTAGAGTTGAGATGTATGAAAGCAAAGATAGAGCGATAAGTTCGATAAGTTAAAAAAAAGTCAGAACTGAACTTCCAGCCAAAAGGATCCAATAGAGAGATTTAAGTTTAGCTAAATGGGATTCCCAATTCACATCTAAACTTCAACTTGAATTCCCAATAAGAAAAGGAAAAAATATCTCCCCAGTTTAAATTGTGTTTAACCCTTCCATTTTTGTCGTTTAGACTGTATGACAGCATCTATAGCCCATAATAGTTAGATATGAAATCCCTATATAATGTTTTCAGAGCATATCTTGTGTAATGTCTCTCTTCCCCTTCTATGAACTATAAGATCATTCTTCCAGAGTCACACAGTCACAGTATTCCAATATTCGGTAGCATTGGCAGTTTTCGGTTTGTAAATATATAAGTCTTGTCATGTCGCATGTCCCAATTTACAAAAAAAAACTCTTTCTAAGGGCTATAGAAAATAGATATTTATTATTACTAATTTTAATATTATAAAAATTAAAAATTAAAATAAAATGCATGTATGTGGGAGAGAATGTGAGTTGGAGTGAAACTGGAGTAAAATTGTGCACTGCAGTAAATCCTGTTTTCTCTTGAAATTCTGTACGGGGATATTTCTGTCATTGTCATCATAATGGCATTAGATGTCAACCACTCAGTTAAACCTTGACATTGAAAGTCACACGCCCATTTCCTTCCGGGCATCAGTCAAACTTAACAAGGACATTTCTGACTCTCTGCGTCTCTCTGAGTCTCCATTATAGCAATCATGATGATGACTTGCGAAACATCCGCACATAATAGCACTGACACTGACTGCACTCTTCATTTGTTTCGACCATTTTCATCCTACGTAGAAGCATTTAATCCAGGATAAAAGTTTTTTTGGATATTTTTTTAGTTGTTTAGTGTGGGAGTGCATTTATGCATTTGATTTATTTTACGCCCCCATGCTAAATGTTACCATTCAGTAAAACATATTTATTATGGTTTGCCAGTTTTCACCAGTAACGTTAGCAGTCAGTAGTGGGATCTTCAGATTATTAAGAGGGAACTCGTTTCACTCTTTATGGAAATGAACGACTCTGTCTGTCTCTGTGTGTGTGTCCTCCTCAATTACTTCAGTCATTCCTGCTCACTTTTAGTCGTTGTTGTCAACCAAACGTGGAGTCATTTCGTTTAACTGCATTCTAACGTCGTTCCCCAATTCACGTGTCTTTCCAAGCAAAAAAGATTAACTCTTCTAACTGTAGTACAGCTTCTCTTTATGGAAATGACAGATTCTGTCTGTCTGTACATATTCCTCTTTGTTACATTCGTTTACAATTGTTTATTCATTGAAGGTATTGACAGATTATAGTTATACGTATTAACTAGCATTGAATTTCTGTGTCGCAAGATATTGAAATATGCAACGATCTATTTTCAGCAAGATATGTGACCTGAAAAGAAGAAATGATGCTCATCTGTCATCTGCTGCTGTCTGCCAAAAGTCAAGGTTTGCTGTTGACCGACACAGGACAGAGGATTTAGGAAAAGCACAAGGAATGATTGTGCGAAGTCGAATGAGTTCGTTTACTTTCCTCTTGAGTCTTCGCTGGGTGACAACTGATTTCCTTTAAACTGAGACGTGAATGCATAAATTTCGCAGTTGCTCTCTTTGTTTGTTTGCACTTTACTTGAGCCGACAACTCTATCCAACTGTTTCATCCCAACAAATAACCCTCGCGTCCTGCCTATGAAAGTCTAATGAATTTCCTCTGTCCTCGAGTCGCACAGTCCATTTGTGGAACTAACACTTGAAAAGTTAATATTCTCTCTCGCTACATTATTTATTCCGAATTGCAATCCCAGGTGTTTGCTTTGTCATAAGATGACTACTGGGCCGTTGAAATACATTTCTCTTCTCAACCACTTTAAAATACGCCTTCACCGCCCACTCCACTCTCTCTGTGTGCACTTTGGAAACAAATGGCAATGACAATGTTCATTACTTTGGTAGTAGACGTTAATTACTTGCCACTAATGAAGAATTAAATTATAGAAAAGTGATATGAGGCAAAGAAAATTAATCAATTTTCAATTTAGCTGAAAATGGAACATTTTTAGTTTTAAATGGAGCATTTTTAGTTATAAATGGAGCATTTTTAGTCTTAAATGGAGCATTTTTAGTCTTAAATGGAGCATTTTTAGTCTTAAATGCAGTTCAGGCTTCATTTTCTGTTAAATGACATGTAATGTGCAAAATTACAAATTTGATTCCTAATTAAGTGAGCAATAGAGTTTTATGCTAATGACAAATGTCATCAGGGTTTGTAGTGCGGGAATTCATTCAGATTTTGTGTGCTACTTACTAAAATGCTATTGTAACATTCTGAAGTGTGCTTTAATCGTAAAAGTCAATATGGCATCGCATAGTAATAAGACACTCCAGTGAGTTTTATTCGGATGAGCCGTGGCTGACAATTCTGGTCGTTGTCACTTTTCAGTTGTCAGTCATTCATGTCATTTACGACAGTGCTCGCTCGTTGCATATTGAGTCTGTTGGTTGTGAGTTGAGGGATTTGAGTTGAGTGTGAGTCAGAGTCATTTGCACCGAAGCGTCTAATGCACTTTGCTAACTTTATTTCCGTCCCCTTCTTCCTTCTAAATATCTTCTCCTTCGTCTTTCGGCTCCCACTCTTATGAATTATGCATACGAGACACTCTCCAGCAGAGACACTGAGCTGAGACACACTCCCACACCACACAATGCAGGACTCTCGCATCATGAATGAGTCTCATCTCATGTGACAGCTTATTTCTATATCTTATTACATTAGGTTCACGCACTCTCCCAATCTGCAGCATCACAACTTATAAAAACAACATCTCCCATCCAATCTTTAGTTATGCTAATTAAAATCAAATATCATCATATCAGTGATCAGTGATGCCCTTTTTTCTTCGACAAAACCATATCCTTTAAAATGGAAATTGATTTCATAGTAACTAACTAACTATACACACTTTACAATTACAATTTACAATCATTGGAAAATTTTACATTTTTGATTTTCTAGCAGATTCATTTGTATCAATACGACCATGGATTAAAGTGTGGGTTAGGGATTTCTTTTGAAATTCAAAGATTTCTCATTTTAATGGAAATAATTTTGTTTTGGATGCCCAGGCAGTTTTTGCTATGGTTGTCTGTTTTTCAATTGTGCTCAGTGAGAAATGTTAGTTGTCATTTGATTCCCATTAGCGGAGGGAGGGAGGGGAGTTAGCCGAAGGTAAACCGAAAGTGCTTGAAGAAGTCAAGATAATTTTGCCTTGTGAAAGTTGTCACTTCGGATTTCATTCCTGGTGCATTTCCCGGTAGTGTCTAATGGGTTAATCCGCAAGAAGAGCTGAACTGGAGTAAGTAATTGAAGGGAAGAGATAGTTGAAGTGCAGGAGAGTTAACCAACCGTGGTCGAGCAATCATCAGTTCATTCTGAATATTCCATAATATTTCTATCATCCCTTCCCCCTCCTCACTGACAAACTCTTCTCTGTTCTCTCTCTCTCTTCTCTGTGTAGGTGTGTGTGATTATTTTATGTATCCGAATTTTATTTACTATCCCTCTCTCCCTACTTTAAGGACTGTGCCACACTATTTTAAGAATTGTAAAAAGGGAAAATCGTCCGGAGAGAAATTCCGTAATGGGTTTAAGCGTAAAAGTCTTTCTGTCCGGGTGATCTTCTTTTTCTTCGTCTTCTTCAGGAAGTAGTCTTCTAGAGCTAAGTTAGTTGGGAATGAAGAGTGAATTTGAAGTGGATTGGATTGCTGAGCTTTTAGCATCAGGAATTCCTTCTCGTCTAATCCCACGGGGGTTCTCACTAATTCATAATAATAATTACGTGCACTCCTGCATTGCATTGCTTAGGAAATTCTCAGCAGAGCGTCCCTTTTCAGTCGAGACATACGAGAGAGTTCACATTCTTCTGAGAACATATAGTACTAACGGGGATTAAAAATCTGTAAATATTTCGCAGATTGTTGACAATGTTTGACAGAGGGACGGGATTTATGCCTCACACGTACCAAATCCTCGTTTACAATTTACATCCACTTCTTATTTACAGACGACAGTTTTCAACGAGAATGAAAATAGTAGCTACCCGGATTATTTCTATGCAGGAGCGGAGAATGGGATTTTGAGTTTGTGTCTCCCAGACGGAAATGACTTCTCTGCTCCTCTTCACAATTCATATTTCCCCACAGCAATAATTTTCGAATTATGTTGTGAACGTGTCCTGGACTGAACAACCAGCAGAAAGTATACAACCTTGTAGTGTACCTCCTACAATTATGTGACATCCATGCTAGGCTCCTAAATATTATCCTTAG
>JAAAYG020003563.1:0-29817 GCA_009936455.2 Tomocerus minor
AATAGATTAAGGAAAAAGCCTAGTGGGCCCTCCTGTATTAGAACCGCTATAACCATGACAACAGTTAACTCTTCTTGATTATATCTATTAATTAACCATAGACATACTAAATAATGTAATAGAGGAGGAATAGACGCGCACTATCGTAGCCTCCCTGTGTTACGAGTTGAGCTTCCTTCAATCGCCAGATTTGACTGAAAATACATTAATATGTAGCGACAATTTTCCCCGCTAATTCCCTCCATTTGTACACTATCCATGTATTAAGGTAGGACCAAAAGAAAAATCTCATTGCGTGTCTCCCTATGGAAGTCTTTGTAATTAACATACAAAGAATAAGAAATTATGATAGCAAATAGTTTGATATCTGTTTATGCCTCTTCCAAACCAAAAATAATATTTTTACGTTGATGGACTTGTAATAAGCGTTTGACAGTGTTGTGCACAGTAAATACAAATTCAAGCGAAAGAAATCGGTACGCCGAATGTTGTTTTTTTAGTCGTACCATAGCTTAGAATATGGAAGCAAACAAAAACATGTCCCCGAATTGCTTTATCCCAAAAATAATCAAATAATATTGCATATATGGAACGTATAATCAACTGCGTAGCTTACTGCAATTTAATAACAGATCCTTTCCTCCACTTTGCATTCAAAATTCATATTAATTATAATGTAGAGACAATTTCGCCATTTTAATTAATAGCTATTTCATAGTTGCCAAATATTAGTTCCATGCTACATTGGCAAAGGCAGGCAGAATGCCTAACCTACGTTAAATCTAACTCTACACCGAAATAGATTGCGAAATACATATTATATAGGTGCACACACGTGGACGGTGAGTGAAAGTTGGTCACGGTATAGTAGCAACTTCAGATTTCCCATCCGCACCTCGGAGAACGAACCCTATTGCTCAACTGCTAAGAGAAAACAACTTGTGAACTCTCTCTGTATGTAACTTAGTTTACTACTCAATACTCCTCTAGTAAAAATGTCGAGAAACTTTTCTGCATTAAATACTCATGTAACCTTCACAATGACTTTCCCCAATCAATGCAACATAGACTACCTTATAGCAATGTAATAATGAGGAAATCGATGGGAATGGAGATTTGGTTACTTACTACAGAAGATCGATGAATATCACTAAACCTCACTCCCAGTCGGCACACTCACCCAACCATGCACTATGATTAGAAAAAGCCTTATTCTAATAAGCCCATTAAATTAACTATCCGTTCTTTGACTAGACATCTACCTAACGATGAGAATCTACTATAGAAAAGTTTGTCCCCTCAATGAATATTATATGATTTGTCATAGCCGAAGAGCGTGAAATTCTGAGAAAGACTCACTTAGCATCTCAATTCTCAATATTCCCAATTCTAACCCTGAATCATCATAAAGTCTGCAAACACCCATTTTGGTAGAAATAATTAATTTGTCCATGTAGCCCCATACGAGTTAAAATTAATTCAACAGAAATCTAGTAGAAGCTATTTAACCCCAAAGGTTTCTACTAAATAATACCAACGTAAAAAATGACAAGGACAAGGACACTACTGTCGATTTCATAACTTATATGATTTGTGTACAAACATACTTTGTCTTGCTAGGATGTAAAAATGTTGAGGTATGTGCAGGAATCAGGGCTCATGTTATAGTCTCAAACCAATTAAATCCGACTGATGTTCCTCATTCGTTAATAATAAATGGTATTTGTTTAAATGGGGAGTAAGGGGCAAGAGAACATGTCTATTTGCAAACGAGATTTTAAGTATATATAAAAAATATATGTTTACATATAAATATCATTTGTGGTAGTATCTGTGTATATAGGAAATGACGACGATATATGATATTGACAACCTTGGAGTCCACTATCCTTATGAACAGACTGGGGGAATACTTTATCACTCTATATGCTCTTGTTCCTCCTATCAATATTTACCTAGGTAAGTTAAGTAACTATGTTTATAAATGTGGCATTTATATGCGTAACTATATATATATATATATAGCTAATAGTATTATCAACTCCGTGTTTCGTGTTTCCTTCCTGGGAAATTTCCTAGAATCGATTTCCAGAAACCGCAAGAAATAAAATAGTGAGCTAGAGCTGCTGCTATCCAGCTAGACTTCAGTATCAAGTGCATTGGGACACGTCCTTTTATTTACTCACATGGATATGTGTATGCATGTAACCTCTCTGTATTCACCTTTGCAATTTCAATTCAATCAGTTAGTCAAACTCTGTGTGTGCTGAAATGGAGTGGACATGGAGTCAAGAAAGGGAAGAAGGGAGGGATGTGGGCTAAATACTACAACAACTAAATTCCTCCACTTCCATCCCCATCAAACATGCACATAACAAATATGAACAAGGAACGCAATGAATCCCCAAGCTCTGCTTTAATTTCTTTTTTCCATACTTCTCCATATGTACATATACAAGGCTGCATTAATTTCTACAAATCCTGCTACATGAAAGACGAAAGACTAAAACTATGTACTACATCAAACTTCCCCAACTTGTAAGAAATAATTGCAATATAAACGTGCATTGTTATTGCTAGGCACATTCTTGTATAGACTTATAATATATATAGTCCCTGCTTTATTCTACTTACCAAATTGCATTGTTATTTACGATCGAGATTTTTTGCGCAATTTTTCCAGATTGACATATTGCATTTCTTAATCATTTCACATCACTATTTCCTAGAATCGCGGCAAGCGTTCCTTAAATTACGGATTCGTGTGAAATACTATTGAAAATCTTTGAGAGCAAATGCCTTGACTTAAGTAAAAGGAAAAACTATTTTTCTGTTTCCTGGTACCTTAAACTTTTTTGCAACAAAATCAAGTCGTAGCTTTCATAGGAACACATATTTGCTAATGTCAATCCGTTTTCGCAATTTCTACTCGTGTTAAAGGTTATGTTAGGGCATTCGAGCTTTGAATGGCTAAATGTCGTCTAAGAAATATTTGTCCTTCGAAAGTTAGGCATTAATGACTTCATATCACAGAATTTCGAAGAAATCCATTGCCAGCAGTTAGAAATTGCTAATCATAAGGTACTTTCCAGATGATATGCATATGCTATAGTAAATATTATGGGGACTGTTTCACAGGAGTATTGTTTAGGAGGTCAATTGTAATAGTAAAGCAATAATTTTGGCGGATTCATCAGAACTTCCAAGAAATAGTTTGTATTTATAGGTAGCAATTTCAAGAGATGCACCTCGGCTGACAGTGGGCAATTCTCTAAGTGGATGGAAACAATTGAATTGAATAGTGAATTAAATGTAAGAAAATAACATGGAGACACAGCGGGTGCACTTAACAAGCTCGAAGGTAGCTATTTTCATGTTGGCCACGGACTCGTGTCTGTAACTCGAACATTACAGGAGTAGTAGTGTAGTGAGGTCCGAAGACAGGAGAAAGTCGAAGGGACGAATGCCCAGTAGGCCGGATTCGTATCTGGCGTACGTGCATTACATTAGATTGGATATTAGATTACACGTGTGCAGCTTTCGCCGAAGAGTCGGCAGCTATCTAGCATTCAGCTGATTTCTTTTTCTTGGAAGTGAGTGAGTGAGGAGAAGGGGGATTTGTTTAGGTATAGAGCTCGCTAAATTGATGCTGCTTTCCCTTCCCTCTCTTTGTCCTTCGGACATTTCCTTTCGCCAAAACTCCGTCTCCCTCCGATCTGGCTCAAGTCGACATATCCACGCAGTGCCTAGTGTGAAATAGCCTTGGATTAACTTCCTATTCTTTCCTAAGCAATGAACTCCTAGCCAGCTCAATCTATTTACCAATTGTAACATATTATTCCATCTATACAAATATAAGAAAACATTAGAAATCACATAGCTATAAGCATATTATAGGCTATAGTGGGGAATTCTGTAGAGATTATATGGCTTTCCTCTATTGGGCATCCAGTAAACATATATTGCAAAATAAATACATATTATATAGAGTTCGACGTAGTGCATAGAGTGTGAACAGCGAACATAAGTAGCTCTATATAAGTATTGCATAATAGTAGGGAGAAAGGAGAGCAAACCAGTTGAGTTCACGATTTCTCTAGTTTCATTTGAATTTTATATTACTTTAGTTACTCTCTCTCTCTCTAGTTTATGCGAAGGAATGAAAATGGAAAGCCTTAAACCTAAACGTAACTTTCCCATTAATGGCCAAAGTTTGCATGTTTTTGCCAAATATCGACTTTCTGACATAGCAAACTGAACCGAACCAAAGTTGAAGTAATGGCAAGTGGGAGAAAGGTTGAAAAGCATGTACTACTATAAACACACACACATAGGTACTAAACACAGAACGTTTCCTCCATGTGCATACCAGTACATAGATTATCCCTAACCTTGTCTGTACTAACAAATATTATATGATATGTCAGCGGTAACAGGGCAAATCCGACAGTAGTTGCTGCGTCTTTCCATTTTCCATATTTTTGACAAAACCTTGTTTTAGAGATAATTATTATTATTTCTAAGATACTTTTACCACATTACGCCATTTCGAGCAATCAAAAATGTTCTTGTCATGTAAATATATGGCTCAATTCTAGAGTCACTAAAACGGAACAAACACTTTTAGGAAATATTTGCCATTCAAGTAACTTCATATTTGGTGTAGGTAACTACATTGATTCTCAGCACTTTTATTAAAAAAGTGTTAAAAAGTTAAATTTCGTTCGCTGCAGTATTAAATATATTTTGGGGCTACAATTTTAGGACTACAAATATTTTAGTACCATAAATATTTTAGGATCGCTAATATTTTCAGGATACAAATATTTTAGGACTACAAATATTTTAGGACTACAAATATATTTATAAAGTAATTATTTTTCAAATCAGTCTTATTAACTTCTTGCGGTTAGAAAAATGCCGAATTAGCTTTAGTGTCGCAAACCTCTGTACCTATAGCTATGTGTGAATTGGCTGTGTAGCTGGATCGGCAGACAACTCACCTAATATTATTGTTGTATCTTTATGAAGAGGGAATTTCCCGGTTTCACTGCAGCATTCTCTTTTTCGTGGAATTCCTGCTAATATTAAGTTTGCTTTCCCTTACGGAGGGAGCAAGAGCGAGGACTGTTAGTTGTAACTAGTAGACATGACACAAAGCTCTTAACATGCATAGCAAATAATGCAAATTAGTGAGCAAAGGCTACTCCGCTACATAATTGGCTAGATTCTCCATAAAATAAGTATTCCAAGAATTTCAGAAGGTTAGTGCTATGCAGGTAGAAAATGTTTGTCTACTCACCTGGAATCCTGTTTTAACCTAGTGAAAATTGAAAAGTCTCTGTATACACTGTTTTAATTTAAGGCTTGTCTAGACCGTCTCCATACATAGCTAGTCCTAATAGTCCTAAATAAATTTAAAGGCAACCACACAAGGAAATAAAAAGGATGTAAACAGCATGCATGCTCATAGAGAAAGTGAGGTCGGAGGGAGCAGAGCTATGCGCTAATTCCGTTTTTGTGTCTCTACAGTCGTAATAATAGGTAAAGTGTCAAAATTAAAGTTACATTTAGTGGGAGAATTCCATTTCTAGTGCATAGAGCCCCAAAGGCAACTCATAAAACACAAAAGTACAAACATAGCTCACTATACTCACACACACAAAGAAAGGAGTTTTGAGCGTATAGATGAAGAGAAAGTAAATACTTTATCAAAAAAATTATGTTTATAAATGTACAGTGTAACTGAGGGAGCAACCTATTGTTGCACGCCCTTGACATGCCATGCCGTGCATGCCTTGGAAATTATTATGCACCATATCTCCAGTTGATCATCACATAAAATACCTTTACTATACTCAGCTTTCACCGTCAAATTCCTCCCTTTACTAACTCTCTCTCTCTCTCTGTATATTTATATATCACATGGAATATAGAAATAGTTTCGCAGCAATTTTCCTCGTGCTAAAGAAAAATAATAAATTGCACATGGCTATATCCTACTTTATTACATATATGTATTTTCTGTACACACCTTGATATGTAATAAGCTCTCTGCTAAATATATATGTTGTAGATTTCATGCATGTATGTATTTACTTTTATGTTTGGCTATGTCCTGCTCTGTACGTAGTGATAATGCTGGAATAGACTTGAAATCTTCAGCTAAAGGTTACTTTGATTTACTTCTTTCACTTTCCCAGCCCAGTTAGCATAAAATACAATTGGGATAATATAGAATTTCTTCCTCCATTTCACAACATAGATTATTAGTATATCTTCCTGTGCAGACTCTATAGTGACTAACATATAGATGTATGTATGTAAAAGTGAAGGGGGGAGTAGGGGTTAAACAAAAGCAGAGCTCAGTGCAGAATGTTATTTTACAAGACCACAGCCGATCGTCGATCAATGCCAAGCCACGAAGAAGTACATCCAATCCTAACTGAACGAGACGAAACGAAATCAAGCCAAACATAACATGATGCTCAACTTTAACCATTACATAACACTAACTTCACATATACCTATGTATGTTTCTTTCTACAGAGTTGAGCAAAAGAAATTCTCCGAAGACTTTCACCTTCTAACTGACATTTCGTCTTTTCAGCTCTTCCTATAAGAACACCCAAGAATTGTAAATATTTCCACTACGTTAAAACTTTGACTTTTTGATTTTGAGTGCAGGTATGTGACTTTATTGGTGCCTACCCCTGTATGACTATGTGTACATGTCTGAGTCAGCAGTAGCTACAGCTGCCCTTTTCTTATTTCAGAGTTTTCGGCGTGTAGTTCGGGTGTTAGTGAGGGGATAGCTATGCACAGGACCACAAAAGCTACAATTCTAGGTCTCATCAACCAGAAGCAAAGTGACTTTGACTTTGACGTCTATTATTCATGACTTTCTCTCTTTTTCACCGTTTGCACTGTTCTCTCTCCTGGTCCCCTCCTCTCCAGTTCAATTCTATCCAGTTGGGTTAGGTTTGGGTTAGTAGGTAACTAATTTGAGTCACGACTTTTCCCTATGCTTTTCTGCTGAGGGCAAAAGTTTTTCCATGCCTAAGTAGCATGGATGGATCTTATATCTAAATCCTATGGGGAGTTAATGGAGCACTACAGAATATCTCTCCCCCTCCTTACTACAATATTTTCAGCCAAGAATTTCATAGAATCCGAAAAGCTATGCATGTGCAGGCAGCTAAGAGGGAGCTAATGTAAATAAGTTAGCAAAGCAAGGACTGCTAAATAATAGAAGAGAAACTATGGGCTACTGGCTAGTCTATTATGCATTCTGCGAATTCTGCCTTCTCTACCCCTTAAATTCATGTACAGATATGTACATACAGATGTCTAATAGCATGATATAAGCATGAAGACACTGAAGAGAGATAGGAAGCGAACTAATGTAATGTGCAAAGTAAATTTTATTTCCTTTCTTCTCTTTCTCACATTGTTTACTATGGGAGGAATAAGGTTGGGAGGAGATATAAATATGTACGCTAGCTGACTAATGTCTCTAACTCGGTTAGAGAGCTCCAACAACCTACCAAGGCAGGCAAACCAGAGCACTTTCTTTCTCTTTCTTCCGTCCGTGTGAATTTTCCATTTCTATCTTAAGTAAACAAACTTTGGTGAGAAAACTTTTCATGATTAACTGTAACATACATCGGAAATGAGGTCCCTTTAATATTGAAGGCAGCAGCCCCTATAATATAACCACTCTGACTCATTCTGTCCAACTTTCTTAGCATTCGCATTCATTCCCAACACCATACGGACACACATTCATACACATGCACACACACACAGACTAGAAGTTATCACACAGGTCACAGGTACAAGTACATCACCTCACTTCATCCACTTACTCACAAACTGCTATGCTTACTACTCTGCTGATAAAGACCAGTACAGATTTATGATGTTCCGTTGTTGACTACATCCTCCCAGAATTCAATTACACACTCCGCTATAACTTCCTTAACTATGGCTAATAGTCAAACTTTATAATCAGATGACTCACATCTGAAATATCACCATACATACAAGTGCCACACACACACACGTACGTCTTTGTCCCCGCCTTACAACTCCACTTACTTCCAAGGCCACAATAAATAAATCTGTTTACTTTCTCTATCTCTGTGCAACTGCTTTTTAGACACACCGTTGTTTATTGTTAATTCATAACTCTCGCCTCACCAAAACTTTTAATAGCATCAACAATTGAATACAATAATTGGAGAGTTTAAATTAGATCGAAGCGCGAATTTGGCATCTATCTGAAATCGATGAGCAAATAAACGAGAGAATAAAATTAAAAGATCGACAAAAAAGTACCAAAATATTACTAAGATAAATGTTCTAAATAACTTAAAAAATATGGAGCTTCGTGACTTCAACAATAATTACAGTTCACTTCAGTTCATTCAGTCGGAAAATTCATTAAACAAAGATGGTGTTCTTCAGATTCTAGTATGTAAATGTTACCCTAAGGGCAATTTCTGTCATATTTCTGTGTATGTGTACATATTATTAGGGGCTCTTAGCAAATTCAACCAATAAAATTCTTTCCCCGAATAATAAATAAATTAAAATCCTGATTGTGTTCTTTATGTAAAATAAAATAACATTATCGTCTCCATCCTGCTATTTTTCTAATACAAAATGACTGTAAAGGAATAAAGTAAGAGTTTTGTAAGTATTTAAGGGTTTATTGCATTATCCCAATATTGCATATTGTCTTGTAGACTTTAAGAGTGTCCTATAACCAGGACACTTTCAAAAATTACCTATAGATCATAATCTAATACACTGTTGGCTAAAGCGACGTTATTGGAGGAAGAAGGAAAGGAAATAGTTGGTTCCATTTTCCATTCTGCCAAACGTATAGGGCATAAGAGGAGAATGATGAATAGTGACATTCTGCTAAAACTTTTTTCCTTTGCCTACTTATAAATTGTAAATCCGGGACACAGGATTTTATCTCGGCAAATATTTTTCAGGACAAGTCAAAAAGTGCAAGCATCTTCAAAATCCGACTGCTACAAATACATTGGGATGAATTATGAAAGGCAGATTTACAGTCTAATGACCTTGGCTCCTTCTCATATCATATCCTACACAGCATTTCAACTTCCACCAGTCCCAGCAGACATTTTATCATCGTCAGATTCGATTTTCATCTTATCAATCATACAAACAGCTTCGCTATTAAAGTACTGAGCTATAGACGACTATCTTTTTGAAAAGTCTGCCATATGCTCTAATTCTATCAGGAAGACTCAATTCCGCCAAAAAGGAACAACTATAATAATATAAAGTCACTAACAGGAAATTCAATTTCTAAAGTCACAACAAATAATTTAAACTCCTAATGGATAATTTAATTGGAATGTTTACTACACACGTAACCATTATTTACTACTACTGTAGGAATTACTTAAGTATTCATTGCGACATTTCAGTTCTATATATTAGGAGAAAATCTATGTAAATGATACGCAATTATTTATCTATGCATTTACATAATAACAGTGTGAACCCATCGTTCCGAGGACAAGGAACTATAAAGTGGAATTTATTGACCATGAGAGTTTGATTGATATGTTTACAATAGAATGTAGTTATTGATTTCATTCGTGATAGAAAATGGACAAGCATATATACCTACATGGACATAACCCTTTAACAAAATGGATAGGCAGAGAATGTTTACCTAGAAACAAACACTGACATTTAACCTGGAAGCTTGAAACCAACGTTAACTGAGTAGTTTATAGAAACATTTCATCAATATTTAATGATGATTACACATCGGAGACACGAACATGAGTACAACTACATTTTAGTTTAAACTTCCATTCATTAAAAAAATACATTTCCGAATGATTGAATGATGTTTTCATGGCATATATATCTTATTATCGTAGGAATAAGGCTTTAATATATTTTTACTATTAATGAATGTGAACATCAAGAACTTCCATTGATCCACGGATTTGCCTTGTTATATCTATACACATCATTTTTAAAGTTTAATACAGACTGAATTATAAATGTAAGAAATAAATTCAGTCATTGACTCTGACACTGTGACCTTCCTCCTCATTCAGCAGCAATTACTGACAATAGTTTAATTTTTATGATGCGATTTATTTTTACGGTTAAAAGAGTTAAGACGGTTGTAAAGTAAAAGGATTTCGGTTTAAGTATGTGTACTGTAGCGTAATGGAAGGATAGAAATTAATGTCACAAGTCATAGTCAAGCCATTCGTCTAGAAACAATAAGGAGCCTACTCATTTCCGCACATTTTGAATAGCTAGCAGTTCGAAACATTCTTCAGAATGAGGAGAGTCAATTGTCTATTATACTCATTCGACAGAGGAGCAGAAGAAGAGAGCATCAAGACAATAAAATTTCAGCCACTCTCCGTGCAAGATGCACTTTGCGAACAAGTCGAGAAGGAGGGGACAGCCCAATGGAAATAAAAGAGGAACCTTTCCATTCGACCCCATTTTTTTGCACAGGGAAGTACATAGAAGATGGTTAGCTGGGAAAAATCGCGGAACGTATTGCAGTGCAGTGCCATTGCAATTCGAAAGCCATTTCCCCGTTGAGTATGATGTTAACAGTGATAGTGTAAAAGTTTTTACATCTCAGCCGCTAATTTATTGCCAGCATAAAACTCGAGACTCGGAATGCGACTTGACTTACTCAGACAGTTTGCATAATCAAAAGATGTAAGCCACTGTTGTTCATTGTTTATTTAGATAGATGCGTACATAATCTCACTATCTCTCTACCTAGCATCCCAATATTTAACATTACTATAGCTATGAGATCACACCATAGTTTTGCATAATCGCATTTTCCATAATGTGATATTTGATTGCGTAAGCATCTAACGTCCTACAACTGTACGACTCAACAAACCCACTAAAATATGAATAATATAATGCTGCATCCTCAAGGAATTTCGGGGTTTCCACCTGGTATTTAACAATAAAGTTCACACTTTTCAAAATGCAGGTATCAAATCTGTAATCAAAAAAAATTATGTGGCCGATGATAAGCATTTGAAACAACTTTATAGAAAGTTTTTTTTGGAAAGTTAATGATACAAGGACCTTCACTTGACTTACAAACTACTAAGTAGTTCTTACTACTTAATAGCATTGACATTGATCTTGATCGTGTTAAATTCTGTGAAACATTACACCTTTTCGACAAGAATTTTAAAATTTTCCCTTAAGGATTATAAATATCGCTTTGCCGCCGTGGCTTTCAGTCTAGTTTAAAATGCAAAGTTTTCCACCCCAGCGTCCGACATTTTGAGGAAGCGTGCAAAGTTGCAAAAAATATCAATACAAAAGGGAAAAAATTCTCTCGGGCACATATTTCTGACTTCGAAACTTTGTCTTCTATATGTCTTCTATAAATATACGATAAAAATCTAAATTTTTATTTTCAACGCATTCATTCCACTCGCATTCCTAGAAACCCTAAATGTTGCCTATTTGTACACAATGGGAACCCGTGCCCTCAAAAAAATATGAGCAGATTTCAAAAATGCTTACTTCTTTGCTCTATATACATTAAGTCGTTGTCCTTGAATCAGGGCTGGAAATCAAGTCCCCCTCCTTAAATATTAGCGTATATATTGGCGGGAAAGAGGCGACATAATTTTACAGAAAAGTCAATTGAAAACTATTAATTTCCCTTACCTTCCTTCTCATCTCTAAATAATAATAAACTATTTTTAAAAAGCGATTCCTCCAATTTCTGTGTATGTATATTTACTAGCTATTTATGCTACTCTTTGGCCTTTAGTGTGTTGTCACAAATGTCGATTAGTGACAATAGCGGGTTACGCAATTAAAAGGATACTTATTATTGCATTTACTTCATATATATTTATAAATTACTACCGTAATTGAGAAAACGGGTTAATTAAGTAATGTCACCACATATGCGACACGACATTTCATACGGAATCGAATGTGACAAAATTCGACCTTGAAAATCAATTGGGTTAAAATAAAAGGTCAACATTTGAAATGGTTGATCCCTCTTAGACTAGCACCTTTTATTTCGTTGACATTTTGTACATCATCATAAAGAAGAATATGATCATGGTAGGGAAAGGATATGTCATTTGTGTTTCAAAGGTTTACGTTAGTGTTGTGATTCGGAATTTTTGGTGAAGACATGAAAAATCGGAGTAAAAGCCGAGATGGAGACTGGAGTTTCGGCTGTTGAGCAGAGTTGAAGCGAATCGTCGATAATTTACGCGAGTCCCAAAAATAAAGTGGGAATCACGTCACAATGTTCTTGAGAGCGTCATTTAGCGCAGCTGGAGCTGGCCCCTCTCCAATTGACATGAGAATAGATGAGATGAGTTGAGAATGAGACTCTCCTAGTCTTCATAATTGAGTTCATCTTGTGTGAATAATTTGCGTCCTATTATTCCTGCCTTCAAGGTATGCACTTTGCCTGTTAACTGTTTCTTTTCCCCATCGAGTCCCTCTCCTGTTCCTCCATCCTTTAGCCAACAAGTCAATTAAGATAAGAGGAAAGCAAAGAAAACGCCAACATCATCCGTCCAATAGCCCAATCAACCAACTCACCATTCTTTCATCTTGGCCCCCCTCGTCTCCTTACTCATTCAACTCTGTCGTTCATCTTCTCATCTCATTGATAAAAGTTTTCTTTTCTCTTATACTCTTTATGAATTCATTTCATTATAAATTCGACAAAGACTATTTGTACCGACAAGGGTACCAAAAACTCTTCGGACACCCCAAAATTCCCATTTTGAATTATGCAGGAAAGTTTTCTCTTGAAATAATTTTTCGCAAAACCAATTATACAGAAAATATTTTAATATCCTAATCCATTTTTACAACAAAAAACGATGAGTAAAAATATGAAAGGCTTAATTTTTTATTTTTCGATTTTCCTACCCTGCTTTTGAAGTTTATAATTGAAGACAGCACAAGATTTGATTGATTTTACATCAGTACTCTGTTTACTCCATATAATTCCTTGTATTCTGATTTTGTACAGTGCAGAAAGATAATTTTGTGATGCATTTATGCATTGAAAACCTCAACAGAGGGTTTATTATGGATCATTATTCGAGATTCACGAGAGGAAATAAATAATTCCTGTGGTGAATGGCGTGCTCTGTGAGAAAATTGAACTTTCTTCCCGTCCTAGGCTACTGAATAGAAATGTGAGTCTCGTTGGCTAACAGAGCTGCTGTTTATCAAAGGAGCCTAAGAATAGATTTCCTTATCAACAAACATCGCACGAGAGGATTTACATTAGACGACATCCGACAAGACACCACCACACTACTACTCCTCGGCGGTGGCAACTTTCGCACGTACACAACTCTCATTACGTCACATCAAACTATTAAAATAGCCCAACTGAAAAGCAAAGAACACAAACAACACAGTCGAGTTTCTCTCTCACTTCCCTACACAACACACTCATCAACTTAAAGCCAATGTACAAGTACACGTTAGGAAATATGCTGAATCTCCTTTAATTCCTACTACGTTAATACGATCAACATTCACAGCTAAGGCTACAAACATTTCATTGTGACTCAGTCGGCCGAATTTTATGAATGGCAATTGAAAAGGCACTAATGAAACTAATGCTCAGTAAAGTTCCACGAATTATTACTTCAAAGAATTAGCTCTTTCATAGGAAGATGCACACACAGATCACATAACATTATTTGGAGTTTGTAAACGCTAGGCTATCTACAGCTTTTTATTTTTCTTGCTTGGTAGCCTCAAGTTGTGCTGCCAGCTAGGATTACATTCACAGAGCCGAGTTCTTAGGAAAGCGTCATAAAGCATTTTCATTTTATGAATGAAACTCATTATTGAGTAATTCAAGATCTTGGATTAAAACCTAAAAATACGTACTTAGACCATGTCATACTATAAACGTGAAATGTCACAATATATGCAATTGCGTATGAATACTTATCTTAGATTATTTTCTCAGAATTTCATCCTTTTCTCCATCTCTTTCTCTTTTAAGTAAAAGTGAAGAATTTTATCTTTTACGAGCAGTGACTTTCACATCAATAATGCCAAGATTCCCTTTTCCAATAGTTGCACTTTGATGTATTATCAAATAAGTATGAATGTCTGGAGAAGAATGTGAAGCGACATAATATCCTATGGCAATCGCAATATGCAAGAGATTATTCCGAGCGGATAACCGAGTGAAATTATGCCAAGAGAAGGAAAAGACGAGTACTAACCTTGAAATTTGGAATGATGCGAAGCATTGGAAGGAATAATTCTCGACGGCACAGCCGTTTGAATGTGTCCACCTTGAGGAGGGGGAGGAGGAGGGCCTCCAATCGGACTTTTCGCTCCTGGGTGTCCAGGAATTACCGATACCCGGGTAGAGCCACTACTCACACTGCCGGCAGAGGCGGTAGTGACCACCGAGGTGGACGCGCTCGTTTCAGGCGCCTCCGGTATCGCCACTAACATCACGCTCTCTCACCCACCAACTACACAAACCAATTAATATTCTTAATTAACACCAAAAATCCACAATTAATCACAGAACATCTTCAATTCACTCCAAATCAATATGCTGACAATATTCCCAAATATGTTATGTAATTATTGTCATTGTCAGCAGATTCATCAATTGAATTTTGAATCTACACAAAAATATTCGGGGAAAAGGCAAAATAATAAATGACTGTAAGGAATCGAATGTGGTGTAAGCTGGAGTATTTGAAATTCAAAGGAAAACTACTTGTTAATAGCATGTATTAATAGGGCTGCTGCTACATGTCATCACTTTCCAAAGTACATCGACCCATTTAGACGAATGGTCGTGGCAATTTATATTTATCCTAAGTAGATATGATGAGGATGATTAGTTGAAGGAGAAAAGTTGACAAATGGCTCTCTAAATATAGTGTCAAAGGAAATGTTATGAAACTGAGACTGCTACTGTTTACGTGGCTACTGCTGCTGGTAGCCCTATATTGAATCCAGTGGCTCAACGATATAGTTTGACAAGTTATAAATAGAAGTGGCTAAGGCTCAATAACAATAATAAGCTGTCAAGCAGTAAATTAAGGAGACTATTTCTGGAGGGCCTTCCACATTAACTGTCACCAAATAACGAGCTCGCTATAATAATAACTCGTAAATAATTTTATTTCCCTGGACAATGCTTTGGAGAGGGGATTTTTCTGGATTCGGATGGACGAGGGGACGCAATGCGCTATTATTCAGAACTGTTTTCATGTTTGTAACTCCCAATTGTCGTTCTAAATAAAACTGGACACGACGGAACGGAACGTGTGCTAAAGATAGATACACACTCAAGTTTATTTTTGTTTGCTCGAAAATTGTCTTAGTGCGTGACTTGCCCTGTGCATTGTTCCTTAGCCTTCAAAAGGGAGTCCATTTAACAATTCTATTGTGTAGATAGTAAGTCTGTTGTAAAAGAACTGAGAGTTCTAGTGTGTAATCCTCTACCTGACTATAATTGAAATACGATTATACGATATATAGTACATGTAATTAAATTTAACTACAGAGAGCTATCATTTTCATTGGCAATTCCCATTCAGTACTCCAATAAGAATTCATGTCAAACAGACAAATTTTCCTTTAGTCCATAAAAACAATTATTTTTTTCGCAAAGAATTTATAGTCTTGTTGCACGTACACATTGGGGATGTAAATACAAACAAGGTATTATCACTCAGGAGGAGTAGATCTGTGCTAATCTATATGGGCTTCTCCAATAATATTATTCTATAAGTAGAGAGACTGATGAGAAGTTATATAGGAAAAGGAGTTGACAATGAAAAGTCTAATTATCCCTACGTAAGAGGAAAAGTAATTTGTCACAGTGTATTAATTAATTTGTTCATCAAAGATGTGTAGAGTAAGGAGGAGCTAGGGCACGCACAGGATGAGAACATTCCTGTTCAACCATTATTACAAATTAGAATCACTGCTCCATACGTCGACTGTCAATTCTTCAGATTCCCCATGTCGCTATTAATTTCCCTTATAGCATTCGATGGTCTTAGCGAAAAGGTTACTTGTAGCCTATATCGTTAACTTAAGTGTAATGACATACTTATGCATGTTCCCCTACCTTTTAATTTACTTGCAGACTCTTGCGAAACAAAGAAAAGTTCAAATTAATTTGTTTTCTTCGACTAGAACTAACTATGTGAGTTGCAACAGAATAATACACACTTTTCACTCTCCCGCCAACTGCCAACAACATTAAAATCTCGACGAACATTGTTTTTCTACACAATAGAAATAGACATCGTATTTATCTCCTCAACTCCGTTTTTCTACTGTACATATCCATTCGAGAGAAATAAGAGAGAAACGTCACACACAGATCTATCAGCAGTGTCTAATTACATTTGCAAAGTCTATTAATATTCCCCGTTTACCAAACAAGTCAAAGTCAAATCCTCCCAACTGAATTTTAAACGCTTTTTTATTTTTACCTATGCTAAATTCTATTTTAGTAGGACAATTTTAAAAGAGTACTCTTTTGCTTTTCTTCTGATTGGCTAAAGTGTCGCAACCACTTTCCTTGGCAGATTGGTGGCACATTCTTTCCATATGACAATCAAGCAATCTAAATCAGACGTATGCCCTTCGTAAAAGGTAGTTAAACTAAAAAAGCCTTCGTTTATGGCGAGAAAATAATGGAATAGCTACTCAACTCCCATTCCCAAGAGTCTATTGGCATTCTGTTCTTTTGCGTATTTCGTTTTCCCATCTGCACTTTAGGCATTGTAGTAGACAGGCTACATCTATAATATTATTTTTGTTTTCCCTTGCTCAATTTGGCTGTGCACGAGTAGCGCACAATTCTATCGCATCCAAAAATAAAGTTGTCCTTCCAATAACCACTAGTCCAATAGATTTTCCTCGGCTCTATGCAAATCCTTTTCGCTCCGTGGCTCATTTTTACCGTTTTAGCTTCACTGTACACTACTCACACAGAAATATAACTATTTTTTGCGGTTGAGTTAAACGAGTACGGAGAAGTGTATTTTTACACATTTCTGTTCGATAATAAAACGGATATATCCCGTTTTCCCTATACGATCTTCTATGTAACTCCGACCCTCTTTCCTCCACTTTATACTTTTGTTCTATTCCATTGTGACCTATAGTCTAATTTTAGCAATAATATATCTGTCGCTTTTCCTTACTAAGGTTAGTAGATTTTGTTTTTCATCGCCGTGGTAAGTATATCTTTATCTGCTGTAGGTTTGGCTCTAACCAAAGTTAAATAGCATAACCGCAAGCAAATGTCGACTTGTCAAAAGGAACTCTTTCAAATGAAATCAAGTCGAGTCAAAAGACGAGGCCCGCTTAATTTCCCTTTCTCCCACCATCCATCTATGTATTTTGTGAAATGTATAAGTCTTGTTAAATTGAGTTGACATAAACTGTCTGTCAGAGGGGAGATAACAGCTCCGAGCTCGAATTGTCGCCTATTTGCTAATGTGTCACTTGTAATACTAATATATACTAATATATACCCTCATAAACAACACTCCTTAAAGCTTCCCCGCACACACTTGCCAAACTTAAGCAAAACAATATTCGCAACACTAATAGATTCTATTAGTGCTTACTAGATATATTAAACGCTAAAATATATAGTGTATATACAGTGGGCGGCATTTATCTTTCTCTATCTTACTTTCTCCAGGTAAATCCATTTCTCTTATTTTATCTAAGTAGGTAGCTTATTAAAATTATTTTCACTCCATTTTTATCCCTACAAAACTTTTTCTTCATAAAATTATTTTTTCCTTGTCAAAAAAAAAGGATATATCTGGTGAAAGTTGTGTGGGGAAAATTGTAAAAATCACTCTGTAGCATGTCTTATCATGTCGCACAGCCAAAACGTGATTTCTTTGATTATTGTAGCAGTGTTACGACGATTAGGAGCACTCAACCTTAGTGTAGCTATAGATCGGTGAGTTATGGCAAAAACCACTCTAAACTAACTACAATAAACATATTGCAAAATATAGGTAGTTATTTGTTAACATGTGTAGATGTGGCCAATGCAATTACACTATATAAAATTGTCACGATTACTTAGTATTTCTATTTTCTGGGAGATAAGCAAAAGGAAAGTGACTATCATCCATTTCTTCCTACAACCTTCTATCAGCCTATTTTAAATTAGTCTAAGCGTAGCCTAACAATTTATAGCATTGCATTAATATGGATGTGCTCTGATTTCCTTCTCTCTGTTTCTTTCGACTTGTCTCCTTTGGTTTTGGGTGCGACTCATCAGAGGACAAAGAGAGAGACTCACTACTCACTGCTATTAGTGTACAATGTGATGGCTCTCTCCTCCATAATGTACACTTACATGCATGCAGATAACCAACTTATTGTTGGTGACAGACCTCACACGAGTTTATTTCTGAATAGTAGATTGTTCAAGTTAAATAGGAGAGCTATTTATTTCTGGGGAGTTATTTCATTCACGCTATGCGCCAGCATTCCTCACTATTTTATCTACGTATCTGTAACTTATTTACTATATACTATCCCTCTACTACTGTGTAACATTGTTTATTCTCCGACGACTCTGTAGCACAAGCTATACGGGTAAAATTAGTTAACTAAAATTAACTTTTAGAGCGAATTGCAAATAGGGCAGGTCAATTTTAGTCACCCAAAATAGCATGCTCTTTGTTTTGACTTCACAAATAATAATTCTCTTAATCTCGTCAGGCAGAACCATTAAACTTTCATGCCTACTTATATTCCTTTAAATACTCTTATTCATGAATGAGTCCTCACACATCTAATTAACCATGTCAATTCTCCAATATTCTCATTATTTTCTAATCTAACGATAAAAGTTAACGTTTCAATTTTTTAGACAGCTACAAATTATATCCATACCACACAAACTCAATCCCTTCATTCCTCTGATAATCATTGAAATTTATTCCTAGAATTAGGATATTACATATCATTTAAGTTACTTAAATCGCATCGATGTACATTAGAATTAGTTATATAAATCATAAATATTTACTGGTAGACATTATACAGAGTAGTACTTAGGTAGGTAATCGTAGGTACTTAGTGTATCCTGATACAGTTAAAGGTTAGTTTTAGCTGATACGTTTAATAGGCAGGAGCAGCTACGAATGGGGGAAAACATGAAAAATAAATAACTAATTAAATATTTGTAAAAGGAATCCTCTGACAAAGCAATTACATCTCGTAAGTTGGAAAGAAGTTTTCTCGGGAGGGCTTTAGGTGCCCGGACGTTGTTATAAATTCATTTTACTGCTTCTTCCAACTAAACCTTTTTAGACTGAAAAACTTTGCAATGAATGAGCGTCTTATTAAGCTATGGACAGTTGTTCTAATTTTACTCCACCCTCACAGCTCTACAAAATAACTAGAAACTACTGAGTTACAGTAGGAAGTCGAAATAAACTGCGGACCTCCACATCTTTTTACATATACTATATTTTTAAGAATATTTTTAAAATAGTTGTGAAATATGTCTTTAATTGCGATTCCAATTGGTACTATAATTGGCAATTCAACAATTACAGATTAGGTTTTATTAGGTGAAGCCGAGGAAGGTACTTACAATAATTCAATGGCCAATTCTCAGACTATTTTGATGCTAACTATGATTGCAAAGCATGAAGGATTAATGGTGGTGTCTACTGGTAAAAGGCGATGCCAAAATGCCAATGTGTAAATAAAATTCATAAATCTGGTCAAATCTGGTGAAAGAATTTCAGGGAAATTAAATAGATTCTTTAGGTATTTGTTATTTCTTAGGGTATGCTAACACTTGACGGTGCTGCAGTGCCGCTCTTTTCAAAGGAGTTCTATTTTTATTCTTGTTAACACAGACGAAATATGTTAAACAGTTACGAGGGAGTCTAAAAATAGATAGCCGCCAATTGAAATACAAACTTCCACTTCAACACTGCATCATGAGTAATTACTCTCGGAAGGTATTTCTATATCTCTATATAAACGTTCCTTTCCCAAAGTCCGTTGGGTTATGGCAGCCTATGCAAATACTTGACTACAAGCATCAGACGAAAGGGAAAAAAACCAAACGGATATACAAATACGTCCATACGGCATACATGTGGTGCCCGCGTGTGAAAGACGTATTCGAACACATAACACACATAAGCATTTTTAATGCAGGACTATAAATGTTCAAACTGTATGAAAAGTTACTTAGACTGACACTGAGTAGGTACTTGTGAATGTAAACTTAGCAGACTTCTACTACGTACTTCAATTGTACGTACACTTCCCATGATTAATGCAAACTATGCCTATTTCAATCCCTGTTCAGATCATACTCTGAATATTGCATACTTTCTTCCACTTGCAAAAGAATGCTATTTCCCCTGACAGAAAATTTCATGCTAGTACTAATAGATTTATATTATTTTATTATATTGACTTTCTCAATGAACAACTAAAGAAAGATACCCTAAAACCTAATCCCAAAATTGGAATAGAGATGCACTTGCTATTTATGGATTGACAGTTTTCGATGCAAATGCGCAACTACTATTCAACCATGTAATAAATTCCCTATGCATGGGAAGTAGAGCAAGAGCATAGTTGTCTGCTATTATAAATGTATTCGCCATGATCATTAACTATTAGGTACCAACTAAATAATTTAGTTAGCATTTCTAAAAGAGGACGACTTGGTATCAAATGCAATTACTGGAGAGGAATTAAGGGACATCTAAATTTCCATTTCTGCACAAATTGCAATTAAATGAACTACTATCTAACCATAATTGCCGCAGCGAAGAGTTTCTTTAGTCAACCTGCATGAACTGACTATAGGCATATTGTTTTCAGAAGGGAACGAACAGAACTTTCAAAACCAAAATAGACTTATTGCACCATTATTATTTATAACTAGTGATGAAGAGAAGTCTATAGTATTTAGCTGTGCTACATTTTCAGGTAATTCAATATCATCATTCATATAAGGGTTCCATCAACAAAGTAGTAAAATGATCATCTCAAATCTTATTATCAACAGAACTCAATTATGGATTTTCTGGGAAATGATTAAAGACAAGTCGGAGAAGAACGTTCCCTAATCTTAAACATTAGCTAATTTCTGAGAAAAGGGAAATCGTAGAAAATCCACTTTCTCTTTGTCCTTCTGCACCCAAAGAACACAAATACGCTTTTATACTTTCCCTTAATTCTGCTAAAATCTGACTCTTAAGGAATTTTTTTTATAGAAATCTTAGTCTTATTTTAAGAGCAGGTTGTGAATCTATACTGTGAGTAGTGTATACATAAGGTATCAAGTGGATAGTACCGCACTACGGCAAATGTTTGTGACTATTCTGCATGGTTTGTCCATATCGGGAAAAAGTATAAGATTCTCAGGTAAATTATTAAAGGGGTTATTCTGGAGATATTAGAGGAAGAGATGAGTTTGTATGGCATTGTAGTAGTAAAGTATAAGATGAGCATGCATACTAAATGTCTATATTTACCGTTGTAGGGTGGGAATGAATAATTGAGTTGTATCTGTCTATGCGGTAGAAATAGGCGAAGAAAAGGAAGGGGAGAAAGTGGGCAAAGTTAATTAACGTATTAATGGGAGGAGGCGGAGGAAGTGATAAGAAAAAGAGTTAGTGCTTACCTATTGGCAATGATTGGTGTTGCGAGTTTCATTCACAGGACACTTGAAGAAGAAGGGAGAAGAGGACAGGACAGTGAGACCGGTCGAGCCCAAGGGTATTCTGTGACTGACATTGGAGTCCCGTCGGGGAGTCGTAAAAACAGAGAAATTCCGTTCGGCTCTCTTCCCGTCTTGTCGGCAGGGCACACCAAACGAGCACACTGACTTGACTCAAGAAGAACGGAGGAAAAGCAGTTCTCGTCCACACTCTGCTGGCTCCTACCTCGCTCCTTGCTCTCTCTCGCTCTCTCCCTCCATCATCTATGCACACAGACCTTCTCCTCCTCACCTACATCACACTCACTGTCACTACCTACTCCGAACACAGAGAAAACAGCGAGAGAGAGTGGAGAAAACAGTCCGTCCGAATCAAGGTTCCTTCCATTCCTGGGTCAAATTCAAAAGTTCATCCCTCATGCCAATTTCACTTAAGTTTTAACCATCGTGCGCATGCGCACTTTTGAACATGTAATACAGCAATCTTATAAATCATTTATGAATTAACTATAACGTAGAATGACGTAATTAGAACCGAGTTTCGGAGGGGATTATTTAGCACCAAAGTATTATACATCATTGCGCATAGCGCCAAAATTTTTGGACGAAAATGATTGAAATAATAATGCTCAAAAGTCGTGCGAAGTATGAAAATCTTTGGTATTTGGTAAAAAAAAATCCCTTTTCTCACACTTCGGGTGAGAAGTGGGTAGCCCCGTTATCCTCTGTCCCTTTCAATACGACCTTACATCATAATGTACAATAAATATTGGGAAATGAGTTCACTCAGGAAAAGAGAATAAGTAACACCAATGCCAATTATTCAAAAATATTCATAATACTCATAATGTGCAAATACAATAGTACTGGTACTAAATGAATTTTTTTCTAGAATTATCAATTAAGTTTATGGTTTATTGGTTTATTTACGTTTTTGCAAGTAGAAGGTTACTTTATTTTTCTTAGAAATAATTTGATCCATGAGTCGAGAATTCTTTTGCATTGGGTTTAATTATTTGAGCCAAGAGGCATGAAATAATGAAATTCCGAGCCGGTACACTGTCGGCACATGCGACTTCAACAGCTCTCCGTGCTCCTTTTACTTACTCACTCACTCACTCACTCACTCACCTACTCTACTAACTGTACTCCGAGCAGATTGCCTACCTAAACCCAGGCTAACTTAACCCACTACTCTTCCAATACATCTCCAACAACATCCCAAACATCTCCGCATAGTCTAGCACTGAAACAACAAGCCAACACTACACACTCTTCTGTGCTATTGCACTGACTGTAGCATTGAATAGGAGACAGACAATGCTCCGAAATACATTCTTGCCCTTCTGTCATCTCCTTTCTATTATCACTACCAAATAAACTCACGCATCTCCCTTTTCAGCAACCTTTCTCCTGCACCACAGAAATTACAACCTTTTTTTCTCCACCACTTTTTCTATCCAGCAACTATATTGATGGATACTATCAACTGATGGAATAAAAAAATTTATAAATAGCAGCTAGGTAGGTTGGTTTGGTTTACTAGGAGTGAAATGAAGAGCTACATCGTTATCACCAGAAATGACACCACTAAATTCTATCAGACCTGTGTCGTTTTCTTCGCTTCCCTGTGGCTAGGCTCACTTCTTTTCCTTTCTTCTTTTCTCCTATGACTCACTCTAACCAATATGCAATAATATACTTTTACTCTTGCTTTTCCTTGTTTTTATCATTATAAGCTCCAGTTGTAGATATTGTTCCTTTTATAGTTTATGCATGGCATGGTAAACAAGGAAAGGTAAACCAAAAATATTTCATCCTCTAATTGTGTCTTTAAATATAATGTGCTATTGTCTATTCTTGTAAATACTGAGGTATTGTTAGTAATACTCGTTTACTTACTAAGTATATCAGCGACAGTCGACACCCAAAAATATAATCGTCACAATCCGAAGAAAAATTTCATTTGCAATGCGAATTTGTTACATTAAAACACATTCAGGTGGCGAAGTCACTGACATGTCAAATGTCAACTCTAATACTATTAATTGCCACAGTTCATTGTTCGTGACTATCAGACGTCCGCTAGAAGTTTGTGGGGTCCTTTTTCCAGCACTTCCATCGAAATTTCAATTCCCTAACAAAATTTACATTTTCTCCATAATTATTACAGTAATGATTACATACTGTCGAATGCGTCAAAGTAATTTAATATATAAAACGCTGTAAAAGTTCACTTGTTACTGTATGTTATGTTCCGCACTTTACGGGAACGCAGATGTAGGTGAAAGTTACAGGACTTTTCATCGGATTCATAAATTATAATCTCTAGTTGCTAGAAGCTAATTAATTCAGAACTCGCAGTGTCTGAAATAGATCCGATGTCGGTGAGATACAGAGCAGTCGCAAGTACCTATCCATTGCTGTCCTGATTTCCAAATGAATTTGTTGTGATGGTATGGTAGGTACCCTTAATAAAATATAACGATACATAGTACAATTGTATATAATAATATTCGTGGTCATTATTAGGGATTTTTTTCTCCCGGAATGTGCAATTTGATTCAGCTTGGAAACTCAATTGCTGTACATTCACCATTAGGATTTATTCGAAACAAATTGTTAGTAAGTATACAGGTGGAATGGTATCATGCCCCGACTTCACGTCCATGTCGGTATTTGTATTCAACCCATTACTAATAACCTTTCACCTTTTCTCAGTCCCGCCAATTGAAATATAGAAGAAAAGCCACTGAGACACTGGGAGTAAAGTTGGTCGACATATTCGGTGACAAGTTTATGTCAGTGTCAAGCTATACACTTTCCGAAATAATGATCCATAATAATATATAGGTATTAAATCAGTGAAGAAAGAATAAATGAAGCTTATTATCCGTAATTGTGGGTGAAAGTGATATTCTTTTCCGCGACATTATTTTGCAACATACTATCCCTACACCTACTGCGTAGAAAAAGCATTTACTGCTTGTAACGAAAGTTTCTTTAGGATTAATTCTCTGTAGAAATATTTTTTATTTGATAATATGAATGTAACGATTCTGCTTTTATTGTAGAAGGATATCTTGTGACAAATTCCAAGGTCAGATTTTCTTTTTATTATCTACGCGTTAATTTCGAACATTGAATGAACTGAAGGGAATTATTTGGCTTTTGTAGAGATGATGATACATTTTTTTATTATTATGTCTACTGCGTCTTGTATTACTGTCTCACTGTCCAAGTCTGGAGATTAAATTTCAGAAACAGCTCGACTTATTAAATGTCATCCTAAGGTAATGCCACTCATGCAGTCATCTTTATCATGGTACAATGTACAGTAAATAGCATAGATATAATATAAGGATATATATACCTATATATATATATATAGTATCTTCTATATCGATGGTAAATAGTTGAAAATCATGTTAATAGAGAATCAAATGAATGCATTAGAATGTAAGAGTCGAGTCAGTCGAGTGCTTTAAGAATATAAACTAATAAATGTAAATGCTCATTGTAAATCTGTGAATTTATTAAGAAAGTTTGTCTATAGAAAATGGTGTACGCCCAAAGTGTTAACCTATTTTAGTTCTTAAGACACAGCAACCACATTATTATAACTAAAAACGACTAGGACAACGTTCCTATTATCATAATAGACTAGCATGTTACTATTACTTTGCATTTCGGGTAGGCTAATTTGATTGTGAATTTTAATAAGCAACTTTCACTAGCCTGTCTACTTCTTGCACTTAATTGAATTGTCTTGTGGCTATGCTAAATTCTCGCTTAGCGCCTTGGCGTCTTCTTCCTGTGTGCTAATAAAATGAACACGTTATTATTTTCCTTTTCGTTTCAGGTCGAGTAGGACATTATGTATAAGGCTAACCTTATTATGTATTGCAAGTATCTCAACTGACTTTCTCTTTCACTTTCACCTCCTTTCATCTAACTATCGCTTTAAAAATGGTGCACGAAAAGCAAACAATAAAGTCAACAATCCTAGGTTGCAGCAGATTAAATATTTTCTATAGCCATATATTTATTGAGTAAAAGGTAGTAGTTTTTGGAATCTTCGAGAATAATTGGAGGGTGAAAGAGTGGAGGCAATCCGGTTATATCGGAAGACATAAAAGAAAATAGGGGAAAAACTGGTTGATTTTGTATAAAAAATTGAGTTAGTGAATGATTCATTTAGTTGCGCCTCATTTCGTTTCAGTTTTTAGACTGGACAAACTTATTAGAAATCGTAATAGAGAGAAAGGTCAAAATGCCATAATCATTTAGCTGAACTCGCATAGAGGTAGTTTTAGTATTTGCTGTACTCTGCCACTATACATTCATGGTTACATGACTGTGGGGATATTAACCTTCAAAGGAAAACGAGAGACTATGGCGAGCATACTTATTAAAAGCTACCTAACTCAGTGCATACTTGTCAGTCTGCTAACATTCCGTTTATGAAAGACTTATATATTATGCATTAGAGCCTTTTGATATTTATGCTTTCTCTAAGAGAAAATCGAAAGCCAATGTTACACTTAACTATAATGCGATTGGCTTTTGGGCTCTATAATTCTAAACCTTATAGCTACATACATATATTATTACATGTATATATTCCGAAGATATATAAGAATCACTATCGAATCTTTCAATAAAATTGGATTGGGAGTATGAGGAGATATATATACATACGTTTTCCTTCACCTTCGCTGAAACATTAGATTAGGCCATCGGGAAGGAGTTGGGTCCTGGTAGTCAGAGGACATAAATGTCGCAAAAGAAGTCAAGGGAAGTCAAACCAAGAAGAGTTGCTGGTGGCACACTGTGCTACACAGTAAGTAAAATATAACCTAACCCAATACACTCGAATTTCTCTTCAGCTGTCCATTATAGACGTGCATTGACTTAAGCAACACTCACACCGCCTTTATTCACACACAGAACACAAAAATTATATCCAGTTGATAAAATAGAGCAAATGCAAGCCGTGGAGACAGCGTCTCTATTACAGCCACTATTATATTCACGTCTATCGCCAACCCACTTACGTTTCATCTTCTAATGTAATGTATTTCCAATGCACGCCTGTGGTCTACCTACCTTACCTCTAAGCAAAGAGACCTTTAATGCACTGTAGTAGCTAGAATATTACTATAGACCACCACCCACACACTCTTATTATTCTACATCTCAAAGGCAAGGCACCTCTACCAGTTAGTCCAATTCAACCTGGAGCGGAAATATTATTGCCATGAAAATGTCACAAGTCAAAAACTTAATCAGACTAATGACAAAATGACATGGCATATACCTACTCGATTACTTTATATTATAAAATATGCTTATTCACCTTTTATAAATAAAGCAGTAGAAAACTCCTTATAGTTATATACCCAAACTGGCAATTAAACTTACACTATGTGTAAAGAGGGAATTCATTACACGGTAGTCCATTGTTTTACTAATTTAGACAGTCCCTCTTGTTTTCTCCTCATCCTCAGTAGCTATAAGTATAACATAATCTATAATACATGTATTGTATCGTGTCACTAATTAATATACAGCAATACAGTTTCCAAATTGTTGGGGAAGTGATACCTGTAATATATTTAGTATATTTTGGTATAGGTTGGCAACACAAGACTCATGTTTCTAATTTTTCTCTGTCAAATAATATTATAATTTTTAAGGTAGTGAGAAATATTAAGAACAGTTTAAGTTGAGAATTAGGACCGGTCTAAGCTGTCACTATTTCAAAAATGTCGACTACATGTTTATGTGACACCGTCAAATGGCCTAGACCTATGAGTTTTCAATACCATTTTTAAGGTTGAATTATTTTAAGGTAAGTTAAGTTCAGTTTCGAAATGCATTTTTAATCAGCTAAAAAATGAAGCGATAGAATGTGTGTAACTATGAGCGTGCGAGCGTGCCAATGCTCATCGTAATTAGTCTAATTAGTTTTTATTAGCCATTGTAAGATTTTGTAAATATACTTTTGATGATTGCGTCGGTATTGGTTGAAGTTTGGGAGATTTAACCTGTTTTAACCCAATATAGTATCGTACATGTACCAATTACGCTTTTGAAAAACAGAGTGTACAAACATTAGTATTCTCCCTCATAGATACGTAACTAAGTAGGAACAGAATTCTTCAGAAATGTTTTGAAAGTATACCAAAAATAACTAAATTGATGACTATACGCGCATGTGTGGGAATAATACTGCGAAATGTCATTCTGAACGTTATTATACTAACTGCCAGCAAACGCAAACGAAGGAATTACTGTACTAATTTATATATTACTTTTGCAGGAAGATCACTTAGATATGTACATATTTAATAGCTCTAAGTATTCCTTGTGTAATTATGTGTAATCAACTTTGCGTATGGTTGCGGTAGAGCATTTGCCTACTAGTAATTTTAGGTAAGATGATGCAATGTAAATGGAGAACTGTAAGGTTAGCTTTATTATTAGTGGTAGTAGGGCATTCTAAGTGACTTTTAATGACATTTTATTTTTAGACTCTTCATTCATGTCGGAAACCACTCTTCCATTAGCCACACACAACACTAACTACAAATATCTGACAAACAGCAGATAGCTTTTACCCTTGTATAATTTTCTTCAAGGGAATTAACGGTACATACCAAATGTATGCTTATGCTTATAACGTAGTATATATTTGTGTGTGTACTAAAAATAAGTATTGAAATGCCTAAGTAAACATTTCTAATCTATACTTACACAATAGCAATTTCAATTTAAATAAAATGTAACATATAGACAATGTGCAGCTAGTAGATGTAGAATTTATTTTAAAGCTACACTAAATTCAATAAAATGATATTAAGTCGTGACTCATGACGTAGCATTTTTCTTATTTTATAATTTTGAAAACAGAATACATAATTCGTATAATCCTTCTTAAAAGGTTTCATGGTTTTAGAACATTTTCGTCATTACAAATTGCACTTTCTTTCCTAAGTGTGCTTAAGAAAGCCTTCAGTTAAACCATAGATGCATGCTTCGTTGAAGTCCTGCTTTCTTTAGCTGTCTGGAAAAATATTTAAAAGAGCTTTTGAGAGAATTAGTTGACAATGAGATTGTAGGAGAGTGAAGGGAGGTAGGAAGAAGCCAGTACATCAGAGAAGTAATCCTCCTTACAACATATTGCACTACAATCATCCCACGCAACATCAACTCAAAATGCAAAGTTCACTGAGCAAGCCAACTTGTGTAAACTTCTTTCTTACTTATTTGTGGAGTCAACCAAGCATAACTATATCAAGTCAACCTTCCTTCAACCTCTGCGAAAAGTATTTGCTCCTACCTGCATTCACTATATAGATGTATCTCCAGAAAGAGTCTCTATTTCAAAGCAAACGAGCCGAGTAAACCAGCAACACAGAATAAAAAATATTTTCTCAGACAAATAAACTCTAAATTATTCTGTCATGCTCTGTATGAATGAAACATTCTAAATTATAAACAATTATACTGACAAAATATTGCATGTTTTCCCTGGAAGAGCCAAGTCCTATTAACCAATTCTTCGACTTGCCTCTTCTGTCACTTTCTCCTCCAATTGAAGTTTCGAGTTCAAGAAATACTTCCTTAACGAAACCTGAAATTAAACCAACGTTATTATACAATGAGGCAATAGACATAGCGGTATTTAGAGTTAGTCACGCATATTTAATAATTAATTATATTTCCCCTTGCATTTGTTTTATTTATTAATTATTGACACGCTCGTCAAAAGACCGTTATTATTATAATTACTTTCCTATCTAAGTGACCATTCTGAAACTGCAGAAAAAGGCTATCATTCGAAATGAAAATAGATATAACTAATTTTCGGATTTTTCCCAAATTGTTAAAGGTTGACACTAACTCTTCCACTAACATTATTTAAAGTAAAGCAAAGGGCCCTGACAAAATGCACCGCTTCACCGCTTCACCGCTTCACCGCTTGGAGACTTTCGGGTAATGTTAGACACGTCCCACGTTGGAGCATGTTT
>JAAAYG020003574.1:0-29811 GCA_009936455.2 Tomocerus minor
ATGTGAACATACATAATGTGAGCGCGCCTCACATTATGTATGAACAAAACCTTAGCAAGGGAATCTAGAAAATCTCAATTTTTGACCCATCAAGATAACCTTAAGGCATTTTATCTTCCCATCTGTTGGTTTATAACGCAAACGAGTTCGAATTCAAAAATTAAAAAAGGATGCTATGGCTAATATATCTAACAATAAATATAATTATTGACAATAACGACAGATAATAACTGTTTTGCCAAAATAAAATTCAAAAATAATTGCTTTTAATTCTTAGTGTGTAAAATGAAAAAATGGTTTAATATTTTTAAATATCCAGTCTTTGGCTGTTATTAAATATTGGAAAAATGTAATAATGTATTTTCTGGATTGTCTTCTTCCTACTAGCTTACGAATTCAATTTTGACTGCATAATCAGCTTACCAGTTGTAATTTCACATTTTAACGGAAACTGTAATGAGTAGGAAATTAATAGTGATAACATTTTCAGGAAATACGGACAAGTGAGCAATCTTTTTGAGAAACATGTAAAGAGCAAAATATCAGTGAGCCATTAATATCAATGCGCAATGGTGCAGATATTTTTGTCCTGTACGAATTTTTCGAGCTGGGTGTATTTTGGATATCTTTATGAGTTTGTGTTGTAGTAGGCTAATTATTAGCATAGTTAATGGTGTTAATGTAAATTGCAAAAGGTAAAACAATGTTCGCTCAGAATCTTAAATAGCAATTGCTATATAACATACTTTTCATAGTTTCAATCTCAACCTACTTATTCAAACACACGAAAATTCCATGCATTAATTACTATCGTTGCGTTGGCTTGCAAAAACTGCACACTATATTATACGTACAAATAGTGCGAAATAAAATGACGTGTAATTTTTATCTAGACTCCTGGTCCTGGAGAAGCCTCCGATTTGTGTAGTCATTAGTAGTAGGCTAGTTGTATGTCGACTATAGAAATAACATTATAATTTTACCTGTTCATGTTTTGAAAATGTAATAAGCGTGATAATTCAGTGTACACATAATTTGAGCGTTAGAGTGATAAGAAGAAAGGACATCCGTGATAAGAGGAGATAACGTTGTTTGGCTCTGAAACTGCCACATAGATATTATTTGTGTGACAATAATAGTTTTAACTGGGAATGATCATCGCTAAAAATTATCACGCACGACTTGATTTAAAATCCTCGCCAGTGCCAATGCCTAGCGCCAGGTCATATTTTTTAAATCCATGAAGAAGAGGATTTGATCTTAACAGCATTTTACTATTAGTCATCATTTTCACCATTATGTGATTGGAAATAAAATTGTTTCCAAATGAGTCTACAACGCTACATTGAGCGACCTGGCTTCAAGTTGTTCGCTAAATTATTTGTTATTGTTTTCTGTGCACTTGGAATCGCCTACATCACTGCTCGTCCTAAACAAAGCAAATTTACTCTGATCAATGAACAACATCCACCTCATCTCAATCTGTAAGTCTCGATAATAATAATACTTAATAATCAACTTCCAAAAAATGTTTACAATGAAGATATTTTTTCCATAAAACGGGAATTAAATAATAAAGTCTGCTAAATATTTTAAAATGCTAAAAATTAGAATATTGACAGAAAAAAGGAAGTTTTGCAAGATGTGGGTGGGGGAAAAGTTACAGAATTGCTATCCCCCGATTTGAAAGACCTACCTTTAACCGACACAAATTATGAGTCTGAGGAAGAAGTAGCGACTGATGCTCCTAAGGAGTACAATTCCCCTTGGACATTCGCATGTGTCAATGGTCTCTGCCAAAGAACACTTTTCAACGAAAATGACTCTAAACAGAAAGAAAAGATTTCGAAAAATGTTTGCTGGTTGAATTGTGGAAGACATGGAGCTCTGTGGCCAATCCCGACACACCCGGTGAGTTATTGACTTCTTTGATATATATCTTATCTCTTTCTATGAATATACATAAGTTTTCGAAAATTAATGTCTCTTTTGAATCCTGTTGATTATATTTATAAAAAATATTCGCAAAAGAATGTAGTTTTTAATACAGAAAAATAATGAAGACTTGTTTACATTGCAGGAAGATCTGGCTGGCAAAGACTTGATTCCATTTCAACTGTCAAATCTCCATTTCTCCATGGTAGATGTCAATTCTGATTCTCAAGAACTGCAAAACGCTCTGAATATGAGTTTCAAATTAACAACAGATATTTTGCGTTCGCAGGTATTTTTCATTTTTTCCTGTTGATTTAAAAATTTTGCCCCCTAAAAATATTTTTAATATTATAAATCTAGTTCTAGCTATTTGTGAAAAATTGCCGAGTTAGATATTGAACTTATATTTATAATTTTCATTGGGTGAAGATAGACGATTTTAATGGTAGGAAAGATGCCGAAGAAAATGACGCACAAAAATCTGTTCAAATTACTGTTAAAATGACATCTTCTATAAAAGATTTGAGCTTCCTTTTGGAGACGAGCGAAGAAAACTATAAACTTCGCATATCTTCAGCTCAGGAAACGGTAAAATTGTATAATTTGTTTAAATCAGGAAGTCTGATGACTGATTGCTAATTGTATAATAATCATCCGTCGTAATTTTTATTTAGGAGGACAATGGGGGAACAGTTAAAGTTGATATTGAAGCAGATACTTTCCTTGGAATTCGCCACGCTCTAGAAACTTTTAGCCAGCTTGTTGCTTTTGACGAAATTAACAATCAATTTCAGGTTTGAAAATAGATTCAGCTATCAGTGCTATTGAAATGAAATAATTAAAATCAATAGTCAAAAGTACATCAACTAATAACTTCTTGATATTATTTATTTCTTTGAATTGACAATAATATCTTAAAGTTAATGCTAAAGATGTAGCAAAAATGCTATTGTCAAGAAGTGAAAATAAATGACAGTGAAAGTTGTTTTTTTAGTTGGTAGGAAATGTGGAGATAGAAGACAAACCATCTTTCAGGTACAGAGGAGTTCTTATTGACGTAGCAAGGAATTTTATATCACTGCCTGCTTTACGAAGAGTCGTGGATGGAATGTCATACAACAAATTGAATGTCTTGCATCTCCATTTAGCAGATATCGAGTCATTTTCAGTTCTTCACCAAACATTTCCAGAGGTATGTTTTCCAAATCCGTTTCGGTAGCTGAAATCGTTGATTTTAGAATGTGAGATAATTAAATGTGTCAAAAGTAATGATTCATTTAAAATATTAAGATTTAAAATTAATTAAAATGAATTTTCAAGATGTCAATTTGCGGCAGCTATTCAAAGAAAAAAACTTACAAGCTTGAAGAACTAGGAGAATTTGTTAAATATGCAAGAATTCGTGGTATTAAAGTTGTTCCTGAATTTGATCCCAACCATTTACGTAAGTTATGACAATTTGCAGTTCTTATTTGTTGCTAGCAGTTCAATATTAGCATAATCTAAAGTCTTGGGGTTTGAATTTAGGTTTTCTTGGAGATCTTGGATCTTTAAGTGAGCCAAACTGTTTTCTTAGGAAAGGGAAGGACAACAGTAACGGATTTCTAGTGAATGTATTTGATCCCAATACTTTGACCGCCATTGGTAATTAGTATTTAGCTTTGAGCTTCAAAACTGCTCCAGTGAATTATATCTTGTTATCAGTCACACAATTTACAATTGTGGTTCTAAATTTTGAAAACCTTTCTGTGCAAATTTCAGGAGAGTTTTACAATAGCCTATGGGAAGTATTTGATAAGGATGTGATCCATTTCGGCTCTTTTGACTTATCTTTCGATACGAAATGCTTGAAATCCCAAAAGGACAATAAACAGGTGGATGAATGGATGAAAAATGAAAACATAACAGACTTTGCACAGATAAGACCTGTATTTCTTAATAAAGGTGAATTATTATTGTTTATTACTCCATGTATGTGCTTAATTTTCGATTTTATTATTTTGTAATGCCATGTATATTTGATATTTAAAACTGTGTTTGTTATTTCCAGTGATTGAAAAAATTAGGGAAATGAATGATGGCAAATCCATTCCGGCGATGATTTTTGGTTCGGATTTCACAGATTCCAATTTGAAAGCTTTTAATTCATCCAGTTACATAATGCAGACATGGGAAGATGGTATGTAAATAAACTAATTGTGTTTCTTTTTCTCATCATTAACTGGCTGAATGCCCAATGGAATTTCTTTGCAAAATGACGCAAGTACTGTAGTAGTAGAATATTAGATTGTAGTAAGTAATTTATATTATTGCTTTTTATTGCAATTTGTAGCTGGGAGTTCTCGAGGGAAATTTCTTACCAAGGAAAATTATAGAATTGTGATCTCAGACTCAAAATATTCTCAATTGAACAGCGGTTTTAATGGCCCTAATCACCAGTATAATTTGTGGCAGGTAGTTAACATCTTGTTTATATTCGATAAATGTTATAATTTCCCCAATCCCCACGGCCATTAGTGTAGATCTCTAGTAGGAATATTTGGAAGAATGAAGATAAATAGTAAACACTTTTTCACAGAGTCTTTACGATGGCAATTTCCCGACTGATGCTTTTTTGACGCAAATCTTGGGAAGTGAGGTTTTGATCTGGACTCAAAATGTAATTCATTTTTTCTCAAATATCATTTCAACCCTTTGATTTGATCTTTTAAATTTTATATACGTGCGTAACTAGCTCAAAAAAATCCCATTTCTTACAATATTCCTTTTTTTCAGACAAACGAAGGGTACGTGCAATTTCAAAATGGCTAATTGTGCAACTTACAAGAATTTACAAGTCATTAGAAGTGCTAACCATTCAAGAATAGTACATCTACAAATATTCCCATACTAACAAAACTGAATGACCTGTTTTTACTTTTATCGTAGATCTTTAGAGGCAAAGCTGTGGCCGAGAGCAAGTGCCCTGGCGGAAAGACTCTGGTCAAATCCGAAGTCTAGAGAGAAAGATGTATACGCCAGACTGAATCATCACAACAGTCGAATGATGAGCAGAGGCCTTAGAATCGAATCCCTTCAACCAGAATCCTGCTACTTAATTAGTGGCAATTGCGATGACCCACGACACAAAATTTAAACTTTTCTAAACAACCATGACTTAGAATTAATTCTTTTCATGGAATTGTTTTCTAAAACTACGCTTATTTTTGGCTTCTTGTGCAAATGGTTATTTTTAGCGTAACTTTTATCATTTTAACAATATTCAAAAGTCTAGAATTTATTTTATCTAAAACCATAAACTGTTATTTTTATGTCACTGCAAGATATCATGCGAAAATAAAAATTGAAAAAATTTTCATTGCTCTATGAGAAATGAGGTCTTTTATTTAAATTTGAACTACTGACTTTTGGATGATATAAAGTTGATTTTAGGAATTTTGTTTTAGTATCATGATGAAATGAAGAAATAAAAAAAGTTTGTATTTCGAGTTGCGCTACGAAAATTAATCAAAATGGTTGAAATTTAGCAAAACGACATTTCCTTTTTCGTAGTCTGTCAAAAAAATCATGATCTTGGCATTCGTCATCGGGGACGTTACCCATTAAAACCTCAGGAAGGAAATCTTTAGAAAAATACTTTTGTAAATCTTTGAAAGAGGAATTTATATGAATCCTATCTCTCAACTTCTTTTGGATAAAGTACTTAAAAGCATTATAAGTGGCTGCTGCAACTAGTGGAACATGGAGCACAAAAATTTCTTTGATCTTCACAGGGAATGTGTACTGAAAGTAGACAATTAAGAAATTAATTTTGCGTTTTAAAGAATATAGCATTTAAGTATATTAAAATGACATGAATTAATAATTTCTATTATAATATACTTGTTTAAACGTTGTTTGTCCAATTTTTTTTATACAATAATGAATTAATTAATTGGTCCTTCGAGGGGATTTATATTTACCTGGTAAGCCTTAATTCCGAGCATAATTTGTTGGCGAGTTATTTTGGAGAGAATGTAAGCAGCTTTGATGTGGCCGATGCCCGAGCAGTCGATGATGAAAATAAATCCATTTCTTTGGATCTCAACTGACTTCATCAATTCATCCACTCCATAAGACAGAGCAACAGTCACGTGGTCTTAGAAAAGAAAAATAATTTAAAACCACTAACTACAAGAATTACCTGCAAAGATCAGTAATTATTAATGACAATTATTTTTACCAATGTCATTGACGTCTATGTCCCAAAAGCGAACCTGGATGAGGACAACTTTATGCCCTTTGTGATCTGGTTGCTTGAAGACCAAGATTCCCTCATGATCAAACAGAGGTGTTATCTCCCCGAAAGGGATCCTCAGCAGATGTTCCTGCATTCTCACGAAATTTTCACTCGAGTGCACAAATTTGACAGACTCTTGAACGTCATAGTTAGTGTGTCTGAGAAATCGAAGGAGCGTCTCCTCATCCTTTTCTATTATCATCGTGTAATAGAAATCTATAGGAAAAGAAATTGGAAATCAGCATGAAATTATACAACAATATGTAATGACCCAATGCAATGAAAAATTGTGGCTTACGGGCCACGATTACTTTTTACATATTGTTAAATTTTTTTTACATATTTTAATGTATAAATGTATGAATGTAAAAGTTTTGTCAAAAATATTTGTTCATTTTCGAAAATTGTACTTCGACAACGTACCACGCACCGTAAAGGTGTTGTTTACGAATCAACGGCTCCACATTCGACTTAATAAACATTTTGGTCTTACCTCCCAACGCTGTAATTAACTCCTGCAGATAGCACTCGTCAGATTTCTCCTTGGATTTAGACTTGTCCTCATTAATTTTCATCATGGCATTTTCGGATGTGGGTTTTGTGTCATTTCTTTTTGTGTCTTGAAATGTCAGGGCCCTTTGCTGTGGAATTTTGAGGGACACATTCATTTTGTCTGCTTCTGTGACTAATAATTTTATTATCATCATTAAATTGGTAATTGCACATGAAAATGCCTACTCGTTCGTAAGGCAAGAGCTGAATGAAGGGCGAGTCTTCATTTTCAGAGGAATAAGCTTCCAACTGTTCCATCCAACTCTCAAATTATCCTAACCCGATCTGTCTGCTGGTTTTTTCGAAAATAAAATAAATTGATTTTTTTCTTTAGTTTTTTACCCGGGTAACATTGGGTTGTTGTCTATTGACTATTTGCTAAACAAGATGGCAATTTTGGAAAGTTATTTTTGATTTTTGTACACGAAAATATATCGTAAAAATCGTAAAAATTGATTAAAGATTACAGGCAATCATGCAAATATAAAATTATATATAAAATATATAAGATAGAATATAAAATTTAAATAATGCTCACCTGGTAGAATTAATTTTGAAATTTTCAGTCACAATATTTGCTCAGGGTATAAGATTATATATTTTGCACCGCAGGATTTAATATTTACAGTGGAATGGTTTTTACTCAGTTATGACTATGACTCGTCGATTGGTGATGAAAATGATGTTTTGATGATCTAAATCTGAATTGAAACTTTCTATGCCATGCTTGGAGTGGACTGGAATGACTGGACAACTGCCAGAAAATTTCATTGCTAAATTATTGTGCCTGAGAAAACGTGCTCAAAATTCGTGCGTATCTCTGCCTCTTTTTGTAATAAATTATAATTACAATAATTATTATTGGGGAAAATTTATTTCTCAAGGATTTTTTATCGTTAAACGCTAATGTTTGCACTACATTAGCAATCAACGTGTCAATTTTTTGTTGGTACCTACTGCAATATTATAATACTTACGTAGAGAAAACAGTAGGTACGTGGTAAAATGGTCCTATTCTGATTCTAGTTGTCATTTTCATTATAATATTCATCATACAAATCCCATTATACGTCAATCAGAGTTAGAATCTAGCTTTTTCAGCTTTCAAGTTCGATGACACATAATTTGGCAAAAATTTAAAAATTCCATGTGGGTACAGACAGTATTTTTACAAATAAAATTGATTTTTCAATATTTGAACATTAAATGGTGGAAATGCTTTATGAATCGTAAAAGATGAGAATTAGCTTGTTGCAAGTCAAACTGACTATTAAATAGTTGTAAAAGTATGTAAATAACTGTGAGATAATATAAATTTAGAACCATAAAGTTTATTTGTCTAATGTAATCCGGACAAATAAAATTTCAGGTTACGTTATAATCCTAAAAAATTGTGTTTCATTAAATTGTTCCTAAAATTATTATTTTTCTGGAAATTCCCTCGTTAATTTTTAATGTGTGCAAACAATAGGGTGTACAAATACAGTTATACATTAAGCATTACTTTGTTCATGGTTGGGCGTTGGGAATTGGGATCGAGGAGGGAGGAATAACTCTTCATTCAGCCACATTTTCTCGCGACGAATTATATGAAACGGAAAAATATCTTACCTTTTTTGGCGAAAGGCCGTTTTTGCTAGGTATCCCAAAGTTTTTGATTTAAATTGACAATATTGAACCAAACGGAAAGGTGAAATGTTTACTCACAGAAGTCCTGTGAATTATTGGCAATTTTCATCTCGGATTCTGAGTTGTAACTTTTTTGAAAAAATTCTATATTAGAACCAGAGAAGAAATGAACATTAGCAATAATCCCCTGAATTTCCTAGAGAAGAAATTCCACCATTCTGTATTGTCTTTCTGCATCACTAACATTATAGCATCCTTAATCCTTAGCATTATTCCCCAAAAGAAAAACATAATCACAGTCAGAGAAATGATGCCTTATCCTTATCCTCAACTTATCCGTTTAATTCTAAATCTACAAGTTAAAAATGAAGTTTCTCACTCCCATGCAGGCTTAGAAATTGGAAAATGTTTTCCATTATCAGTAGCTGTGGGAAAGGAATTAAGAGCAAGTGTATTATAAATAACAAAGTGCAAAGCGGATGTAATGGCGGGTAACGTTGACCTATGTACTGACCCCAGGTATAAACTATATATATATTATATAGTTTCTAATTTCAATACTAGTAGTGACGCTAGTAGTACATGTAGTTAGTGTTGTTTAGTAAGTTAGGCCGAAGTCTATCAATCCATTTCGGACATGACCCAGTTGACCTTGACCTATTGATCCCTTGCTTTAGCCACTTGAAATATATGTAGAAAATGTGAGTAAAATATTCCCATCGGTTCAAAAGTTATTGTGTCCAAAGCTTCCAGTGACCTTATAACCACATAGTCCCAGAGACCCTATCATTTTTGAACTTGATTCCTATTGGCAGCGTGCAGATGAAGGATCCATGTTAATTAATTCCCATAAGGTTTTCTAACAATTTTTAGATTTCTCGATTATGATCAAATAAATTTTTGTACAGCATTTAGAGACATCATAGAAATCTTCGGGTTACGGAGATTACTTTTCGCATATTTAAACATTTTTTTATAAAATTCCTAAGGGCCGAAATCTATTTTTGAAAGATTCAATTTTACATGCAAAAGAGTAGGAGCTCGTGTGGCACTCTTAACGAAAGTCATTCCTTAGCTGTGGCCCCATTACACCAACAGCGTACATACAAAGTGCCCCGCCAAAGGGATAATCGTATACCTTGTCGCCCCATCTACACTTGTGCACCCAGTACCCAGCCAATTGACCGCTGTAGATGAGAGGAAGAGACACAGAAATTCACGGACTGCCATACGGACGGACAGACAGACAAAGTATTCCCATACTGAGCAATTCACGATATTCTCAATAACAGAATGTTGTATGCAAAATGCAAGGCATTTAATGAGATTTAATATCAGTTTGCAAAAGAAGGATTTAATTAATCTTACGATGGGTGTTATTTACTATTTTGTTTTTATAAGTTTTTATTCAAGTCTTGCATTGTTCTACATTATATAGAGCTCTACACTACTTATGTCTTTCCCAGGATCCCTCCAGCTTCAATGATCTGTTGGACGTAATAATATTTGGGGAAGGAATCGATTGCATCCCAACCCAAGAATCGATATCTGTAGATCAAAAATTCCTCTCGAGTCAAACTTCGACCCGAACATCTCCCCAGTTCACTTTTCTCTATGAGGAAATTATTTTCATCTTTCGGAACACCCATTTCAATCAAAATATTTTCAATTTCTTTCTGTTGCTCACTTAGAATGTCGCTGTCATTCCTCGGAAACCTTTGGCACACAACTAATTTTGCAGTTGAATTTAAAACGTTGCCCAAGTAAGTGTAGCGCTCTGGATATTTCATGTCAAATATTCCTACTGTTTCAATGGCTGGGAAAATTGTGGAAAAATTGCGAATAATTTTTTCGTTAAGGTCTGTTATCATTAAACTGTCGTTATTGAACCAGCCGTATTGATTTTCGCTTCCAAAATGGAATTCTTTCAGCTTTGGCATCACCAACCCTTCAGAAACATTCAAACGCATCGAACTCACAGATAAAGTCTCCAAATTTTTATTGAAATCCGACAAATTAATTGATTTCCCGCCAGGGATTTCCGAATAGAACTTTTTCAGGTTGGGCAAATTCCTTATAATTGCCGACAAGGCGTCGATTTTCGTGTACGTGATGTAGAAATTGATGTAGGTGACGTTCGGGGATATGCTCTTTGGTGTCAGGTCCCCGCACAGACCTAAAGTGATTCTCGTGTACGGATAATTGATTTTCTCCAAGACGGTTTTACACCTGGGCAGACTTAGACGCAATTCTAAGTTTTTCTTGTCAATGATGTAAGTGACAGAGCCCTTTAACCAAATAGAAAGATATTCTAAAGGCTGTTTGGCCAGCAATTCGTAGAAATCTGTTGAGTTATCCTGCTCCAGAAAAAACATGGTTGACCTCAGCCAAGGTGTCGCTTCGTCAATGATTCGGTAATCTGTTTCGTCTTCGGGCTCTGAGCCTTGACTAATGAAAAGAGATTTCAACTTGGGAAGTTTCACGTGCTGTAGAAGACCATCGAATGTCACATTGTCAAGACGCAGAGTCTCCAAATTGCTGAACATGCCTAAATCCTGCGTAAAATTTTCCACGGCAATTTTAACCCATTTTATTTCCAAGATTGTTATGGACTTTGGATCTTCTGAAACTGACGCTGCCAATGAATTCAGACCTGGAAATGCATCCAAGTGTCTTTCGTCGAATTTCGAAGAGTTCCCGTGGTATGTAAACTGACCGCTTTGCATCAAAAATTTCGGAATTGTTGTGTCTTCCACCGGATTAAATATTGACTCTAAAACAATTGAAATTGAGCAATTTTAACTATGTATTAAATCATTACATGATTATTTTCTAACATCATCTCAGATTTCTTTAAATTTTTTAAATATACATGTGATTTAAACATTAATAGAGTAATAATTCCATTTCTATTCTAGTAGGTGCCAGTAATCACTCCCTACACTACACCCCCACAAAACTTTTCAAAAACAATTGCAGAATCCTTGTCGAAAAAATAAATTTTAAATAAATAGGAAGCCTTTTAAAAACTTTATTAGAAAACGGTCAATAAATAATTGTATATTTCTAAATACCCGCGTGTATTGCCACATAAACAATTCCGATGGCTCCAGCGGCGGCCAGTGCGAGGAGGGTATATTTCCATCTGCATTTCAAAATTAATTACAGCAAATCATCAATTTGGATATTATTTAAAAAAAATATCATTTATATGTTTTCACACTTTCCACTTGTAATTATTTTGGAACGATTTCCATAAGTTCATAATTTTTAAGCATTAATTTCAATACATGCTTTTGGTTTTTTTTTGCAATCCATACAAACATTGCTATGTGGGATTTGTAATTTGCAAGTCAATAGTTGCATAAATAAATATTCAATATGTTTATAACAGTGAAATGAGAATGAAATCGTTTACCTGTAAATAATTTTGTGAACATTTCCAGCAAAAGTTGAGTGATCATGAATATCTGAATGCATTGTAGCGAAATTTAAAACTGCAGAATGTTTTAATCAATTTATTTCAGTTGGATATGCCAGTTGGTTTAACTGATGGTCTCTTATACTACACTGCCAACAAAAACCTTGCTTGTAGTCAACTTTTTTCCGTAGAGAATCCTGTTTTCTTTCTACTGTCAACGTACAATGACTATATCAGTGTCACAAACAAGTAAAGGGTGTTTTCTGGCGAAATAAGAAAGGTGTAGGAAGTCGGAAGGAATGGGAATACATAGAAATGCATTGACTAGTGAATAATCCAGAATACAGGTATATTAACCACAAAACTGTCTGTCAGATAGATTTGTGTATAAACTGGAGTCCAACACCAAATATTGTCCCTCTATTCATATAAGTGTGTTATGTGTATACAGGAAGAAGTAATCTCATTAAATTCAAATCTTACACAACTCGTGCAGCACTAACATTTCTCCAGGCTATGAATTCCAGTGTTGGATTGAATTACTACTTTTTTACGTCTCTACAATACAAAGGCTGTTTACATATATACCTACATAGTAGTAGTAATGTACAGGTAGGCACTTGCTAATTCAGTGAACGAAATAGCACTTGCTTTTTTAGAAAAAAGTAAATAAAAAAGCAATTATTTTTGCTAATTTACGGCAATATGAAAGAAACCAGGGAAAATTACTAACTAACTAACTAGCTAACTTTTACGCGTAAAGAGAAATAAAATTAAGCGGAAATCTACTAGATACCTACTAATTTTTGTGGCATGCGATGCTCTTTAAGACGACACATTTTATTTATTTTTATAAGAACATTTCTTGCAATTTAAAAATCAAAACGATTTTCTATTTTAGAATTTGTTACCTTGCTTTTTTATAAAAAAGCAACTAAGCTAAAACATAAAAGCTGCTTTTTAGTTCCCTATACTCATGCAAAATTATTACGCAGAAAAAACAGCCCTATAATAAATCTTTCTTAGGCAGGTGTTGGGTTTATATAAAACAGGTACCTATTCTTCCCATTTGACTCGTCCTTACAACGTTGCGTGTCCAGAAATTCTTTAGAACTAGGCTACATATAAGGCATGTAAAATATAAGCATGTACCTGTAGAAAGGACCTTGTAGATTGTCTGACGAGAATTTGGGGAGCAAAAAATCCTGAAAGTGTAACCCTAATACAGAAGATAGACGTAGGTATTACTTAAGTTTCCCTAACATTTTTTATCTTACTTTCCGTATGTATGCATCGAATATACAAAGATACTAAGTATAATAATTAATTAATGCAAGGATGGAAAATTTTGTAGCACCCATGAACCTACATTTGCAAATGTAACAAAGCATTAGGAATGGTTGAAGAAGACAAATACAGAATATTTTAGGTTATCTAGGATAAAATAGCTACAATAATAGAAAAAATACCATTATTGGAGAAATAGATATATTTATTGCTTAAAATCTGTAGATAAAATAAGAAAATTACTCAAGTCCGTTGATATTTATTTGGCAAGAGATCTCATTTCATTCCAAGATGCATAATTTTCCTAAAGACTCCAGGTCCATTCCAATTTCCTTTCAGCATTAAATTCCAATAAATATGTGGCATGACATCTTTCTTCATGTGGAACATGCTTCGACGTTCCTTCGCTTGATCCAATGGAAAAGTTTCCAAGGGCTGTAAATTGTAATCAAATTCTGCGAGAATGCAAGTTGAGTATCCCGTAACTAGCGGGCAGGAGGTGTAGCCGTTATAAATCTGCTTCCCGCACTCCCCATTTTTCATCAGTGACCACAAGTTGGTTTCAAGGACTTCCACCTGGCCAGCTATTCAGTTTTAAATTATTTTTGTATTATTCAATCTCATTGTTATAATTTTTCAATCTCTAATAATATGTAACTCAATACGTTAAGTAAAAGTTCTTTATTATATTTTAGATATTTTAATTTTTTAGTACCGACAGCAGCCGCCGTTTTTGAAGTCGGTAAATTTGTGCAGTCCCCAACTCCAAAAACATTTGGAAATTTTGTATGCTGCAGAGTTTCTTTATGGAGTTCAAGGAAGCCTGCTGCGTCGCAAAAATTTTTCGGAGATTTTTTCATCACGTCATATGATCCCATAGGGGGAGTCACGTGGAGCATTTCATACTGCAATAATTTAATTAGTATTAAAGAAAGATTTAATTATATAATTATAATTATGTTTGAAATAACTCATAGACAACTTTTCTAATTAGATGGATGGGAAAAATGGGTACCTGCACTGACTCCGTCTTTCCTGGTGTATCCAAATCTTCGAAAATAGCTGTTTTATGTTTAGCAATTACTTCCACGAGGTTTCGTCGAGTGTTTACTTGAATATCCCGCTTCTTAACTACTTTCCACAAAGCGTCAGCGTAGGGCTTTGTTCCAAATAGGATTCATTTTTTTATGTGAGAATTATAATGTTTTGGCTATGATGCACTCAAAAGTCCAAATTAAAAGCAGAAAAATCAAAAGTAATTTTGATTTTGGAAAGAAGTGTCTGAACTTACCTTTACTGCGAACAGGACGCCGAGCGAAGTGTTATAAATCAATTTAGCATTTTCCCGCTTCTTGTGCTACAATGAGAATGAAATTAATTTTTAGGATACATCTTTACAATTTTATTACACATAAAAAAGTACGTAATTTTCAACGTGGGAAATACATGTTGAAAACTGCAAAAAAAAAGAAAATCCTACCTGGCGAAAGTAGCTGTCAGCTATGTAAATAATTTTCTGAGGTGCTCCTGCACATTTAACTGGAGTGTTAGGAAAGGTGAAAACAGCATTTCCTGGAATTTATATGGAAGTTCGGAAATTGTTGTTTAAGATTCAATCATAATCAAATAAACACATATCAAGAATTAAATACAAATACCTTTTTGGAATTTTTTCAAAGCTTGCAATGTTTTATTGACGTAAAGAGGTGAATAATTCGAGCAAACTCCATCCGTTTCAAACGCTTCCGGCAATCCTTTAATCTGAAACATTTACTGAGTTTTTATTTTTTACGTTGTATGTTGTTAGGAAAATGCTGTAATTTTATGCGAGAAAGAAATAGTTTCTGTTTTAGCAAAATTCCAATTTAGAAGCTCCTTAAAATTAAAATAAAATAAAGACACGTAGATCAAAATTATTATCAAAATTGGAAATGTTTAAAAAAAAAATCAACCTGTGAGTATTTAAGTTGGATCCCAAGTGCAACTACAAGAAAATCATAGTTTATTTTCTCTCCAGTGCTGATTTCTAATTCATTTTCATTAGGCTGGAAATTAACCACTTCATTTTGAATCCAATTTATTCCTTTAGGAAGGACAGAACTCATTGGCTTTCCAGACTCTTCCAAAGTTTTCATTCCTCCTCCGACCAATGTCCACATAGGCTGATAGTAGTGAGTCTAAATATTATTTTTTCAAGATAATCACGAACACATTTACATTTTAAATGAAAAAAGTTTTAAATGACTTCTAAAAATTGTTAGGTCATGAAAAAGGTTTTATTTATAATTCTTGCATACCTGCGCGGGCTCCACAACAGCAATTTGCGACGCTGGGATTTTCTTTGAAAATTTGGCTGCTACGGAACATCCTAGATTGAATCAGTTTTTACGTTTTTTAATGAAGAAAATGTGGAATAAAAATGATTTGGGTAATTGATGCTGTCCTGATTGTAGACTATTTTACGACTAATTCCTACCTCCTGATCCTCCGCCCACCACCAGTAGTTTATAGTGTCTATTTTTCCCCCTAAATATACCACAAATATATTTTGATTACCAGTTAACACTTGCAAGCTAAGAATATTGTAGGAAAATAAAAAAATCTATTTTCTAAAGATTAAAACTCATTAAATGAATTTATTATTTTAGCGACACAATTTTGCTAGTCCAACTTTCATGAAAAAATCTGCTGACTTTGTTAATTCAGTTTAATTACAGATATGCTGCTTTTTTTAAAACAAAACGGACACTTTTTTCAAAATAGAACGACAATTATTAACAATAGACGTAAACCATACTTGTCAGAATTTGCATTCGTTGTAGAGAAACTTCTTGTTAAGTTGTAGAATCCTGTAGCTCGTTGCTCTACAAAGTTGTAAACATTAACTCTAGCTATAGATTTACGAAACATTTTTTAGTTTTCTTTACAACAATTTCCACTTTGGTGAATATTTTACAACACTTTGTATTAAAAAGTATTTTAACTATACTACTAGGAATTTTTGCTCCAGCTGACTGGCATATATGCAAACAACTGAAACTAATTGAATTTACGTAACACTTTTACTCTACTTACTATATACTCTTATCTATATCACACAGTATATCATACATTATAACATAACTTTTTGTTTTCAAGGCTGTTCAGTAATGTCTATACATCCAAGTTGGACTTTTGAGAACATGGATACAGATACAAGTATGCAAGATACAAAGGATTATGCTGCTCAACCGCCAGCAGATTCCAAATTCCAGGAGTGCAATTTGCATAGTGATATGAAAATGAAAATTTAACTTTCTGTGATATAATTATTTTTACTGAAGAGTCATAATAGTTTTTTTAAAAAAATGCATGCAAAAAAGTAATAGAGTTTGGTTTAGATTTGCATTTCATTTCCATACAAAACTGTAAAAAAATCCATCCATATTCAGTCCCTCCCAAATTTTTCTCTTTCGAAGGAGTAAATTGGATTTACAAGATTCAGTTTTCCTTTCCCAATTTTGTTACAAGCATGCAAAATACAAAGGATTAAGGTGCTCACAGCAGATTTCAAATTTCAGGAGGGCAATTTAGATAGTTGTGATCCCCATAAAAATAAAAATTTAACTTTCTGTGCTATGAAAATATTGTTTTACTGAAGAGACATAATCATTTTTTGAAAAAAAAATACATGCAAGTAGTAGGAATTTTGTTTAGATTTGCCCTTCATTTCCATATAAAACTGTAAAAAATCGATCCATAATATTCAGTCCCAAATTCTTCTCATTTGAAGGAGGAAATTGGATTTTCATTTCATGATTCAGCTTTTATTGACCTATCTTGTTGCATGTGAGCCATATAGCGCATATAGAGTAAAAGAAACGGTGGGTGTTGCGCATGAACAGGAGTTTCATTCGCTTTCCAGTCAGTTCAATTTACAGAAAAATAAACTGTCGTGAAACAGTTGTAGTTAATTATTGCAGAGAAATGTGTGTTTAGTAATAATAGTAATAAAGTGTAATAGTAGTTTAGAAATATTTTGAATAGTGACGTGACAGCGTCCCAACACTAGAATAATATGCAATGTAGTATTAGAATAGTATGCCGCAGTAGGTAGTAGTGTAACCAGACCTTGAACTATTGACCTCGTAGTATGTCAATAGCTGTCTGCAGACACTAGTAGTACGTGTAGAAAGTTTGAAGGAAATACGTGTGTTGGGAGTTGGTTCAAAAGTCATTGTGTCTATCGCGTTTAAAAGTTTTCGTTCTGGGAACCAAATTTTCGAAAAATCGTAAAATTAGGATCGTAAATTCTCCGTTGAAAAATTTAGATTTTTAAATATTTTACAATGCAAGATAAACAGATATCCTAGGAAAATACGATATCGTAATTTTACGATGTTTCGAAAAATCCAATTACAAATTACAAGCAGAGGGACAGACAGGCAGACAAAGTAGTAATCACATACAGAGAAACCATTTTCTCTGATCAACACTTGAACGTGACCACGTGCGCGTACTCGCCTTCTGTTGTCCTACTACTTCACCAGTTCAGAGTGTCCTTGGCTCCCGGACTCCCGGTACTGTTTAAAGTGTCCTAAGTTTAGAAACAGTTTTGGAGTTTTAAAACATCGTTCGAATACAAACTACAATATAATGGACATGGAAAGAAAACTAACCGAAATTCCGAACTGCTTGAAGCAAATGGTCCGACTAATTACCAGGAGTCTGGAGTCTATTGAAGAATCTCTTATCATTGATATACTCATTCGCTATAACTGTATGACTGAAAAGCAGTTGAAGGAGGTTCTAAAATTTGATTCCAAAACTATTCGAGCAAAAGTGACAAATTTGAAAATCCGTAAGTTTGTTCAAATGCGAACCGGGATGCAACCGGGCCCAGATGGAATTCTAATTAAAGTGAATTACTTCAGTATACATTATGTCAATGTTTATAACGTTGTCAAGTATAAGTTTATGACGATGCGTCAAAAATTGGAGAACATCGGCAAGACCTCACAAGATTATCCGTATTTGTGGTGCTCAAATGATAAATGCCAGAAGACGTACATGGTGTGGGAGATCGGAGAATGCTTTGATGAAGAAACTAATCGGTTTTATTGTACATTTTGCAAGAGACCAGCTGAGGAAAATTTGACAACTTTGCCTAAAAAGGACGCGCAGTTAAAACTCACAAAATTTAATCAGGAAATGAGCCTAATTTCCGACATAATTAAGGAATGCGATGGCATGTTTCTTGAATATTCGTTGATGAATCCTCCTCCTTTTACCCGGGTGACACAAGTCCAGCAAATTAAGCGGCGGAACGGAGCAGTTGGAGCAGCAGCACTGAAATCAGCCAGTGAAACAATAAAGACTGTTAATACATCGACGAAGAGGGAGAACGTCGGCAATGTCCAAATTGTTTTGGAAGTAGACAACGAAACTAAGGGAAAACTTCCGCAGCTAGTAAAAGAGCTTCCGCCATGGTTGCAGAATTCTCCAGCCAACGCTCCTTCTCTTTATCGTGACTAGACGTATTTAAAAAATGTGATCGAGATAAGATAAGTTTTTTATTAAGCATCATTTACAATTTACCGGATTCCAGATAATTTACAGTGCAATTCTCAAATGATGGGATGTCTTTGGGCTACTAATAATGAATGGAACTCCTTGCCATCAGAACATTTAGAACTGAAAAAATATTGTCAAATTTTATTAATATTCATATCCACTTAATCTGTACTAATTCTTACTGGACGAAATATCTTTAGCTGTTAGTAGTATATCAAATACTGTACTAAAATTTTGCCGAGAGCTCTTTTTGCCCTCGGCAGGTGTCTGTTACCAGAGAATAGCTTCGAGTTTTAATAAAACCATTATTTGATTTGACTTGATATTTAGTGAAATTTTATCCTGAAATTTTCTTAAAATTATTATAGTTTAAGACTAAATTAAGACATAGATCCAGCCCGTAAGCCCGTAACCAGGAAATTCATTGGGACGGAGCATGAAAATTCAAAATTATTTATTTAGCTCAAATAACTAATAAGCTCGAAAAATCTAGACATTCTAACTCAAAAATTGACGAGAAAAAGGATTTCGCGTACATCGCTGATAACTTATTAACTTACTTTTAGCTTATTTTTAATTCCATTCCTCTTATCTACATTGTGAGGCTTTATCCCCGCCTGGTTACGCCCTTGGCCCCTTACACCAACTTTCTTTCATTGTTTTTGCTTTGCTTTTGGTTAGATTTCATTGTTTCACTTCATGAATTTTAGCTTTACTTTTACTTGTCGATCAGTAATGTTTGCCCTTTTTTAAAAGAATATAAAAAAAGTGTAACAACCCAAAGAATTATAATCATAATTATATACAATGCATTTCATTTTTATGTTTGTCCCAAGTACCAAGTAACCAAATTAGGATATCAGGAAAATTAAATCAAAAGTGTGTATGTTAGCGTTTGTATTGAAACTCGGGATATGGAAAGATCATGGAAAGATGCTGGATTTTCCATCCGTACTGGGAGGACTGGGACGTTTTAATATGCCCCGAGTTTGAATGCAAATGCTAATAATATCTACAACGCGTAGGAGTCCTCGCATAATTCACTGCACTATATAAACATTTAAAATATAAGGAATATGTTGTGACATTTTTTATGTATTTTACACGTAATAGACTATGTCATAACTTATTGTCACTGCTACTGCATCATTATCTTCGTCACATTCATGAGTTGCATGCTTGATATTCATTCATAAAACGTACGCGTAGATTGAATTTTGCATTATTGCATTGCATTTGTGTTGAGAGGTTGAGTTGAAGAAGTCCTGAAGTTGAGCTGAGTGTGAGATGTTGAGTGAGGTTTGCTCATTTAAGTATCCGGGTACCCCGGGAGTCAAAACCATGATCTCCCTGTTTTATGGTAAAAACGTAGTGAGGAGGCTCCAGCATCATTAGCGACGGCATGGACGGTCGACCGGCATTCTATATCAACCTGTAGTGCGCTATTTAACTTTGAATGAACAACAGTGATTCTCTGATCTCTAAATCCCATTCGGGTAACTCCAGTTTATACTTCTACCATTTATTTTTTAGAAACGACACAAAAATAATTAGAGTCACCAATCCCCGACATAAGGAAGGTAAGATACACAAATATATCAAATATATATATTCTTCAGATATTCTTAAATATATTCTGATTTCTGGGTAAGATGGACATTTGTTTGATACTATCTTTACCAACAAAACAACAATAAGAGATGTAAAAACCTAATCCCATTTTATTATTTCTTACATTAGTAACAAAATCATTAGTATTTCATAATTTTCATCCATTCTATTAGCTGATATTTCAGTTGCTGATAAACTCATCTATTTTCTCTGTCGTTTTCAGAATAGGAAAATGGTGAGTGACAGTGGTGGCGGAGTGGTAAAGAAGATTTTTAGTGTTGCTGCGTACACATTTTTATTTTTAGAAGCGTCCTATGCCGTTTATTCTGTTGTCCAGTATTATACGAAAAAGAGGAATACAATAGAAAGTCGAAAACCGGGTCATTTGTGGAACACGGCTATTTTCTTCCCGGAGGACGGAATTAAACGTACGGAGTCACGAGATCAGCTGTTTTGGTATCTGAAACAGACCAAGAGAAACTTGAAGATCTGCATGTACACTATAACTGCTCTGCCAGTACGTCAAATTATTTCTGATCTACACTGCCAGGGAGTTCATATACAAATCATCACAATGCAGAAAACTGCTCAATTGCTCTTATTAAAAGGTTCGGGACGATTTATTGTCCATCTATTTTTTGGTTGATTTATATTTATTTTTTTATTTTATTGATTTATATTTGTTACAGCCGCTCACTGTTCCATTAAGGCATGTTAATACTGTAAAATGATTTACGTCCCGATTTTTGTCTTTTTATTTTTAGGCTACTCCATGAGAGTAAAAGCTACTCAAAGCTCGGATGACCTCATGCACAACAAATTCGTCATAGTTGACAACGAGGCATTATTAACTGGATCGTTAAATTGGACAATTGAAGGCTTCTCAGGCAATGATGAAAATGTCATGATCACAACACAACCAAGGGCAGTAAAATCATACCTCAATCAGTTTGAAAATCTTTGGAATATTTCTGAAGCATCTTCTCTGACTCCACTCGTCTAGTTGCCCAATTTGTTATAATGCAGGCTCAAGAATATAATTTGTTCGCTAAGTACATGTAATTAAATATACCGAAGATGAAGATGGTTGTAATTCACATTTTAAATTACAATACAGAAAATAGAACTGAGGAAATGTAGACTTGAATAATACTATTATAAATGAAGTGTATATCTTTTATAGCCTTCAATTTAACTAATCTTACAAAAATTATTGCTGAACTGTATTGGGCATACTGTAAAATCCTTAAGGTTGTGTTTCTAATGGTTCTGTTTTGATTTTAACTCATGTGACTTATGTAACTACAATGTTATATGTACATCTTTATTTTGTGACTTATTTTTGCCGTCCCATATTTACATATTATTGTTTCATTTGCGGTTGTTTGTTTTGTATATACTGTATGACTTAGTAGTTACCTGTTATTACTTTGATATTTGCTGCGGGATCAGTTTTTTGTGCTCTGATTTTATGATCTCTTTTTGTGACTTTACATACCATAATGTAAAATTACTTCCAAATTGTGCTTTGCAAGATTAAGTGCTCATTGCGTGTGCTGAATCTCGTTTGAACATGCACTTATTATAGCTTTGTAGAAAAATAATTGGTTTTATGTAAATAAATAGCCAATAATATGTACAATATAGAAATCACTGGATTTAATCATTTTAGAAAATTAGAAAAAAATGCATAGATTTTTTTAGGTGATTCATAGTCATGATTGAAAGAAAGCCGAAAATGTTTTTTGATGATAATTTTACCGATGCATATGCCATATTATTATAAATCTTAAAATCTAAAAATTGGTTTAGTATCATACAAATAAAAAGTATGCTTAGTAGAGATCAAATTACAAAACGAAATATGAATAAAATTATAAAAATACACTATCAACTTGTGTTATAGAGAGAATATTGTGCATTTTTGGTGGGATGAGTGGGCGGAGCAAGTGTCCAGACATCCTTTACATCGGTCACCATTTACAATTTTCACCTTTCCTCGCAGTTTTCATGAGAATGGCGAACCACAATTCAGCGGATAGGTACAATAGATTTTTGTTATGATTGTGTACGTGTTTAGGATAGGACGATAGGAATGTCTCGTCTGTTCTATAAGTTATAAACTTTTAATTAGAACGTTATTAGAATTAGAACTTTGTTTTGTACATTTGTACACAGAATAGTTAGGAATTTGTGTAAAAGTTGTTCGTGAATGTGGATTAGGAAGACGGTAGTAAGATTAGGCCGAGAAAAAAATTGTCGTGTTGAAATTTTAGTTTTAGTCATTGTTATTGAGTTGATTTGCCTATTATTTTGAATTTTACCTTACATTTTGTTCATAAAAACACTGCCCTAGTAATGAACATTGATTAAGTGAGGAAAAGTATTTATGTTTTCAATTTTGTGTACGTACCTTTCGAATTTTTCAACACATTTATCCACAAAATTCATTTTACTAATTTTTCACTCATTTTCATCCATATGTCTTGCTGAAAAAGTAATTTTGACTATTTTTATTGCAGATGTCAGTTAAAAAGATAATACAATCCTATATACATCTAACTAAACTGCCGAAAATATGCCTGGGGTTCCAAAAGGATGGTAAATCTTTAATCTTTAAAGAAGTAGATTTTTGTTTGAAATAACATAGTTTTCAGTTCGGCATTAGGTACGTTTTGGCAAATTGTCAATTTAAGTGAATTTATTTTCCAGGTTGGGTTGTCCGGCGCTGCCTGAAGATGTAATTGCGAATAAGTTCATGGTGTTCAAAACTCCATATACAAATAATTCTGGCTTGGCGTCGAAAGATAGATTCACAATTGAAGATGTGGTACATCATGTAAAATCTTTGAACGTAAGAACTTAGTCCATTATTTTCTTGTTTTTATAATATTTGATAAATAATTGAATTGTCAATTGTCATCTGTCTTGATTTTTGATACAATAGCAAAGTGAAGTTAAAAAGTTTTTCTCAATTGCATAATCCAACTTTGTGACGCTTTTCAGCGAGATTTACTGTGTTGGATAGACCTTACGAACACGAGTCGATACTACAAGTCTTCAGAAGTTTCTTCGTATGGATTTGAATACCACAAACTGGCATGTCTAGGTCATGGAAGTGCTCCCTCCGAAGCAGATGTGCAAGGCTTTATTAGAATATGTCGAGAGTTCCAGGATTCTGATGGAGTAATAGCCGTACACTGCACGCATGGGTAAATAATAAAATAAATAAATAGATAAATCTTCACGCTATGCATTTTTGATTTGATCGTTAAAAAATGAAATAAAAACCTTTGTCGTATTTCAGTTTTAATCGGACAGGATATCTCATTTGCAAATACCTAATATCAGAGTTGAAGTATTCTGCAGAGGATGCTGTGATTCATTTTGCAAAATGTCGGCCACCAGGAATATATCGACCGAATTACATTGAAGAACTTTGTCCGAATTCGAATTGTGTCCAGGTACCGCAAACACCATCGTGGGTCTCTGGGGATTCTTTAGGGGAAGCAGGAGATCGAAAACGTCAACGGGGAGGCTCACATTCGTCCAGTTCAAAGAAACACAGAAAAAGGGCTGGGAATTTTTACTGTGATTTGCCTATAATTGACTCTGTCGATGACCACGAGGGGAATCATGTCAAAAATACGATAACAAGAACTTCGGGCTGGTACTTACAGTTGAGTAATCTCACCCTCTCTATTAGTATACTCAAAGATTAATAAAATAAAAAAATTATTAATTAAGTTAATAGGGATGAAATAATGAAATGAAATTATTTGTGATATTGCAGAGATCTCTTTGTCAAGCATAACAAGTTGAAGAATGAAAACAAGGAGCAATTATTTCGAGGAAATTATGCGTTTAAGATCAAATCAACCAAAGGGCGCAAATATATTTTGTATATTGAAGAGAGGAATCGTGTTTATTTTCTCGATGCAGAATTAAATGTTTTTAAAGCCAATCTGGTTTTCCCAATGCTCGACTATCAAAGAAATGTTCGTCACTTGTTCAAAACTATTGTCATCGGGGTAAGTTTTTCGAGTTCTATATGACCGTGAATGAATATCATGAAATTATAATTATATGTCCCATTTTTATTTACAATTTCTACCAAGATAATTAGAAATTCGATGTGGTGACTAATAAGTCACGTTACAAAATGATTCAAAATTATTTATTGTCGCAATATTTACTACATAAAGTAAGTATAAATAACTAAAATTAATTGAATTTTGTTTTACAGGAGATGAAGCATTTATATCCGACCCAAAAGGATGAACCCAAACAACCTGCATACGCTTTCGTAATAGAAGATATAATTATATTTCGAGGAGAATACGTAGCAGAAGCCCCGTTTTTTGATCGAATGAAAATAATTAAAGTGCTTACCTAAATTAACATTTCTTTATTTTATTATTGGTTAAAAGTACGTGTGTAATATTGAGTTTAATTTCGATTGCCATGAAATGAAAAGGGCAATTTAGTTGATTCTCGAAGAATACAAAGCTCAAGCCGGAATTCGACGGATTTAGCATCAGATGTTCTCTCAATACAATTGGACCAGTATCACAAATTGCCAACTATAGATACAATATTGAAGGAAAGTGGCCCGGTTTTGCCCGAGAAGATTGTTTTCTATTCAATGAGAGAGGTATTGTCAAAATTAGAGAAATTCTATTATAAATTCTAACGTGTTCTTATCCTCAGCTTTATTTTGGTTATCTTTTAATAGAAATTTTTATTTGTTGGTTTATTTTTAATAATAGCCTTTTGGATTGCCACCACGAAGCAGTACACTTGAGTATTCAGTTGTGAAAACGTTCGTCAATTTTCGTATTGGTGTGGATGAAGGGAAAAACTATTTGTACTGTCGGGACTCGGAGAAAGCATTTTCCACTTTGGAAGAATCAGAAGATTCTCCTAATTCCAGTCGACTATCAGATGGGGAATTTGTACAGTGTAGATACAAAAGTGGTCGTTGGATTTTGGAACGCAAGTTAGACAACGTCACTCTAATCGACTCCATTTCTACAGCTGAGAGTAATTTTTATACGTCATTTTCTGCTCTAAAAGTAATTATTATTATTATTTTTGAATTCATATACTAAATTGACACATTTTTTCTACACAGATGCTAAAGACCACAGAAAACTGACGATACACAGTCTCAAGAAATTCCTTGCGGCAAGATTGGTAAAATATCGATGAGTTACTATTAGTTCAAAAATTTCGATCATGTGGCGACGTTAAAACGTTTTCGTTATTTACTGTAATAAATCTGTTGGTGATTTTATATTTTCTAATTGTTGTTGCATATTCATTAGTCTAACTAGATAAATTACTTTTAAATTAGGAATAGTTTTCAAAAAAAAATATTTTGTTTTCTTCAATTGTGCTTAATAATTGATAAAAAGTAGAATCCTCCTTTTATAACGCACAAAATCCATTTACATAGTCAATTATTGTAGAGCTTATTATGCACTTAATTAAAATCAATTCATTTCAACTTTAGTAACGTAGTCCAAACAAGTACATCATTAAAAAAGTATTTTGATAACAATAACTTGATGCAATTTCAATGTGAAGTTATTTTGGTCATTCAAGTGGATTTTGTGCGTCAAATAGTGCTCTTGTAATTTGTGAAAACAGAACTACTTCAGCGTATAATGATTCATATAAAAATTGTTTACATCACACTTTGAAGTTTGAAGTCATTGAAGTTATCAATTAACATGCACTTGCCGTACCTACGTCAATTCCCTGAGAACTTGCTTTCTCATCAATTATTATTGACTCTCTGAAGCCTTACTCAAAGGAAATTAAAATTATGACAAAATACACCATTTTAGTTTCCCTTAATTATTTCGGTTTTCCAAATGATTTGTGCATTGTTAACATTTAGTCTAAAAAGGCATTATAAATTTGCAAAATTACAAATGTTGGTATTGATGAAATGGAAAGTTTTCTAATTGATAATGTTAGTAGTATATTGTAGATATATTAATTTATATTTCCTATATGGAATGAACTGTAGTGACACGTGTTTCTAATAAAATCCGACCAAGATAATTAAATTTAGTCTATGCAAGGTGTATGTAATTTTTCGTCCTTCGCTCACTAATCTAAGATTAACCCACATGAAAATGAAGTGTGTAGGTCACCTATTTTCTGTTCATCTTCCTCTGCCTAATAAAATTCGACAGCATATTATTAAATTGTGACATTATACAGTATAGTACAGGTATTGTACAGTATTGTACAGTAGCTCTATTGATTTACCCTACTTTACTTCTTGTTATATTTTTATCCATATCGCATTTATTATTTGCCTTGCAGTACAGCCGTTCAGTTATTGCAGTTGATTGCCTTTTAGCTACCTACTAATGCAATGGATAGATAGTAGGAAATCAAATATTACATATATACTCGTTTTTGAAGTATTATATGGCTAGGGCTGAAAATGGGTTTTTGCTACGGTGGGATATTTCGTTTTGAATTATTAGGAAGCGTAGCGTATGAAAATTGTTAGCTTTACTGATGACTTCTGTTCAGTTGCAGAACCATTTACAAAATTGCATTTTTTTATTGCTACAGAGTAAATAAAATGTATTTTGCTTCATGTTTACACCTGGAAATAAGCAGCATAAGTTTAAAAAATAAGCAATATCTTTAGAAAGTATGAGTAGAAATAGTAAACATTAAATTTTAGCACGAGATACCTAAGGCTACTTACATAACAGTGTCCCCAGAGCAGAGGCGGAATTACATAAGGACCCATAATTATTATTAAGTTTATTTTTACAATCCGTTCGCCTAGAAAAGTCAGAAATGTATGACGGGCTCCAGAAATAAATGCGTATTTTGTAATCAGAAAATGGTGAGAAATGGAAGGTTGAATTGTGGAGGGGGCACGGCATGGGACATGCATCCTTGAGACAAAGTAGTCAACTGTAACTGATATTATTATTAGAGTAATAAATGTAAAGTTGGATAAGTCGTTTGGTTCGGCTGGTCGCTTCCACTACGACAGCTTCGATTGTATAGAAAATCCAATCTTACATAAGATTGGATAAAAAAGTTGACAATTCTTATCTTTTCAGTAACATTGTGGTTAACTGCAAAGCCAACCTAAACAGAAATTACAGTAAGTACTCATCTTTCGTAATGACGAAAAATGGCGAAACGGTATTATTATTGCAAAGGTGGGCTTACAAAAAATATAAATAGCTATAGACACTCGAATGGCTGAATTTCGAAAGTCTATATATATGCGTATATATATTTCAAGTATATGTTCATTTACGCCGTAGTCTGATCCAGGTGTTGAGTTAAAGGTTAAAAGTAATCCACTTGAATACTGGGTCAAAACAATAATAGATTAATTTTTGAAAGTATATAGCCTGCCCATCTATTGTTAAGTTTTATATATAGCTTATTTTAATAGACATATTATAGTTAAAACTTTTAAACTATGTACTTACTAAATCCACAACAAATATAATGACTAAGCATTTTAATCACTTTAAACTTGACATTTATTTTTCCTAAATTAGGATACACGCGAAATCAAGGGGCAAGGGATAACAAGTCAGATAATCATGCTTGCTAAGAAAAGCATATAGTTATTTTCCAAATCCATGAATATGACCTTATAAATATAGGAATTATATTTATCACCGACTTTAATTACCGGCATCAGATTTGTTTTATTAAATTGCTAATGATATTCTGCTGAGTATTATTAGTTAGTAGTTATTAAAGATGCATGTCGTGTGCACGTTAGTTGTACACTGTATGGGGAAATGTCAATATTTGTTATTTTCTGACGCAATGACTGCAAAACACTTGATTGATCACTTGAAGGACGAATAAAATACTACACAAGTACAACATGAGTGTACAGCACATGGAACAAAGATAAGTTTTAAGTTAACTGACAGGGAGAGGTACACGTGTATGTCTGAGGATTAGTGAATGTCACAGACAATTGTTTATTAGGAATATCCCTGGATTAATGCATGGAATTTCCAATTTTTATATTCTCTTTATACCTGGATTAAATGTATACACACATTTTTCTCCATCCAGCATCTCCTGTAAAGAACAATGCTTCTTTTGAGCATTTTTCTCCGTTTTGCTTCCCTGATGAACTGTGAACTCTTTGGGATGCAAATTCATATAAGATAACAACTGAGTAAAAATTATATGTAAATGTATGGGCACTTCTGATGTGCAGGAAAACTGGACTGTTGTCAATTGTGATTGACGAATTGACAACATTCATGTACATTGGTCTAATTGAGATACATGGATATATTGAAATGGACTTATGCTAGAGGAAGAGATAGCAAATATAATTATAATTAAATATATTAACGGACATTGATTAGAGATTGAGTTCGTTCGAATGGACTTTCCAAATTCTTCAATCAGCGACACGGGAGATTAAAGTGGCTTATCTTCAATTATGTGCATGGCCACTGCTTTTTTGTATAAAAGTAGCAATGGTTGGCCCAGAAGTCTTTACTTAGAGTCCTGATTTTGTCAGAGCTTCTTTCAGCATGAACGGGAAAATCGCTGTGCTTTTGTTGGTGGCTGTCGCTGCCGTCTCTGGTAAATTAAAATATTTATCAATCAAAATTTTGCTCCAAAAACGATTTGAAAATTGGAGAGAGTGAACTAAATTTTAAAATTCCATGAATAGGTTTGCCAAAAGCCGAGCCCTCATTTCCTTTCGGGCGTCAATATGGAGTATTGATCGTCGGAGGACAAGAGGCGGTTCCTCACTCTCACCCCCACATCGTGGACATGAGACGTGGAGGACATTACTGTGGTGGTTCCATCATCAGCTCTGAGTGGGTCGTCACCGCTGCTCATTGCTGTAAGTACCTTCCCATTTTTAATATTAATGAAAATTTAAAATTCCTCAAAATAAAATGGCAAGAATATTTTTCATTTTACTTGAAACTTCACTTTTTCAGCGACCGCTTCTGCTTCCTCTTACCAGTTGGTTGCTGGAGACCACAACATTGCCATTACCGACCCCGACCAACAAACCAGACAGGTTGACCGCGTCATTCGTCACCCACAATACAATACTGGAGCTCAATATCAATACGATATTGCTTTGATGCACGTCAGCCCTGCTTTTGATCTGAATGACATCGTCAAGCCAATCGAAATCGCTCCAGAACCAGGCTTGGCCTCTGGACCCGTCGTCACTGTTGCAGGTACGTGTTATTATTATTTTTCGGAATTAGCCGGTCAAACTTTTTAACTCCTCCGTACCATCGAAGATTACACCTGATTTTTTATCTGCGCATGCGTGTGGCATGAAAGCGTGTATATTACTGTGAAAAAAATATTGATTTAGTAGTGATGATCATAATATGGGACGTAAAAAATCATCAGTTTGTCAATTGTTGGCATGTTCATACTATTAATTTGTCATTATTTTTTTATGGCAGGATGGGGAGCTTTGACTCAAGGAGGAGGTTCTCCCGACACTTTGTACGAAGTTGATGTTCCATTTGTCACTGAT
>JAAAYG020003585.1:0-29786 GCA_009936455.2 Tomocerus minor
GAGAGAAGCAATTACCTGCCAGTATTTACTACCAAACAATACAAAGTCGCACTAACTTTATTTATTGTGTAAGTATCGCTTTCATTTAAATTTCAGTAATGACAGTAAAAAGGTATTTAATACCTTGAATATAATTTCAGGGCTGTATGCATACGAGTTCCTATATCTTTTATGGAGGAGCCGTAGAAAACAATTTTAGTTTCGGGCAATTAGGGGATGCTCTTCGAACGGCCTTTAAATGGCTCTTGTACTTCATATTCTCGATACATTTCACCTTCGGGGTCCAAATTATTGTTCCTACATAAAATGCTGGTCCATGAAAAATGAATTCACAAAATAATGAAATAGTTCGGGCGTAATCACAACAAATTTTTGGAAAATAAAGTTTTAAATTTCTTATTTTAATATTTTTGTGACGCCCGCGCAAGAGAGAACAGATATTCAATTGATAAATAGAATGGACAGTTTCTTTTATAGCATTTGTACACTTGGTCTTATTATTCTAGTGTCTTAGCAATAATTTCATCTGTTTCCATTACTGCTCGACGTAAGTACACAGGCTGATAGGCGTTTGGACGGTGATACATGTAACTAATGCTAAGTCTATGTTTAGTGGACATCAGTTCTAAAATTAGATTTAAACTGTCAGCCTAACCTTATTTTATTAGAAATACTGCAAAATTGCATGCATTGCAGAACATTAACATGTTCGTTTGTTACAATGAGGTTTTCGGTCAGAAAGAAAGTTGAATTTTTTGGCTTTGAGAGTTCGTATATCTGGGCCAGGTCGTTTGTCAAGATGTCAAGCCCATATTTGTCTTTCCCGATTTCGAACCCAAATAAACGTTGAGAATATCCTGGCTATTCTCTTGGTATTCACTGGCGCTCAACAGCGTTTTCTTGTACTTCAGGGAAATTCTATTCGTAGTAACTTTGTGAAGTGGCATAAATATCTAATAAATGTGTTAAGAATAAGAAATAATTTATTCGTGGCATATATAAATAATAGAGTATAGTCACTCCAAAATAGAATCAGTGGTCGTATTTCAAAACTATAGGAAATAATTGAGAGCTTCAAGTATATCGAAGATGTGCTATTTATTTTTAGCGCAGAGATCAGTGTGCATGGTACGTATCTCAGGTAATCATTGACCTTATGTCCTTCCATAGTAATTATTTAAGAGCCGTGTTGAACTCTCCTTTCAAATGCCATTAGGGTTAAGCTTGAAGAGTTAATGATGTGCCGAACGAAACTCAAATCCGTTTTCTCAATAGACTCCTGATGGGTATGGGTATCCATGGCCGAGGCTGGGTTAACAAAGGGGCATTATCCACAGACACAGTTACAGCTGCACCCAGAGAGAATGGAGAAGTTGAGGAACGTTTCCCGATGTGATATCCCGTCTAAAGGGATTTTGTGAAGGCATGCCGGTAATGATATAGCTGAAGAAGAAGTATGTACGTACATGGATGCAAGACACTCAATATTTCATGAGTGCAGAGAAGGAGAGGGAATGTTCGTGGATAACCTAACTAGCTATTCCCTTAACAACTTATTGTCTGTCTCTAAAGGAATGCAAAATCGATTATGGGATGGAATGTCAGAAGATAAAAGAAAACTCAACTTTCACTCAATCAGAGGTAGTAAATGGAGTGGGATATAATGCAATGCTCAGATTCGACTCCTTTCTCTTGCGACCAGTTGTAATTATTTATTCCTCCACTAATTCCATTTGCTAATTCAATTACTCCCTTCTTTTCATCCCATCCCACTCAGGAATATAGCGATATGAAATCCCCATCCACGTAACAAAAATTTGCTCCATTTTCAAAGTAAAATTCCAATCAATTTTAGTCCTGGTGCTCCTTTCTTCCTAGATCAGTATTTAACCCCTTGTCCAATTTTCTAGTCCGTGAAGATACAAACTTGGCAATAGTCACATCCCGAGAAAGCCACTCAGAAGATGCACCCAAAAGTTGCTTCTTTTTTCTCAATAGACGCTTCCAAGACTTGTGTTTTCATAGAACTTCTTAGAAATGTTGTTTTCGTTTTTTTAATTTGATAAGCTTTTGTTTACGAGAAAACATTTCTGAATGAAGATCCTAAATACACGAACATTAATCGATCCCGGGCTATACGAACGCTAATGTGTGACAGGTGACATGACAGACAATGAAATTGTCAAAACACCCTAAGACTTTCGCCGAACGTAGAAGGAAGAGAAGAGAACTATATAGTCTTATAACCAATAACACAAAAAGACAACAGAAAATAAATACGATAAAAGAAATTGAATTATACTTTTGCTACGGATAGAATAGAGAGTGACTGCACAGATAGAAAGTGCAATTCCTGAGAAATGTTTGCTAGGAATGGGCAAAGAAACGGACAGGAAGCCCAAGACACTGTTTAAGGACATATTATGTATACTTGTGTGTTAGAACAGACGATATCTTTTCGTTTGTTTTGTGTGTTATGTTAACCTGATTTAACGTCAGAGAAACTCGTGCGAACATTATTGCTTTCTGATGTGCAATTAAGTCCAACGACTGTGTACACATTGCCCCACCTAATCCGGTTGCATTTTTTGCCCGGCTATTGTATTTACTGATAATATCCAATGCCAACATATCCATTTGTACGTATACAAGTTCAACGAATCCTATCTATCTACTTTTGCTGCCCGCCACTGTCTGGCTTCGCTATATTATATTTTTGTTGCCAGTATTTCTCCGGAAAGCAACATTCCTTACCTAAACGAACCAACATCAGACATCAGAATCACTACTAAAGGCTCAAATGGAAAACCTTCTCCAGCAAATCAAACTTTTTAACTCTTAGTAAATGAAATAATAAAAGTAAGGAGTCGAGCGCATCCAACTTATTATTTTGTAATTAAATAATTAGGTATCTTTTATTTCTTGGGGAGTAAGTAAACTTCCAAAAACCACAAGGAGAAAGTAAGAAAGTGGCTCATCGTGCAATGGGTCAGCAGACCCAGGATAACAATACACAACCCAAGCTTCGATCAAGTTATCTGGAATATTTCGCCGATGTCTATGCTGTTGGTTGCAATCCAAAAACAAAAAGTAATTTGATTTGTTGTAGATAAATGTTGTTGGTATGCAATTCCCATTCGGAGGCTAAACAGTTACAAAAATGATTAACAATGTTGCTACACACATCTATTGCGTTGTATCCCAATAAAATATATTCTTAAAAGTCAGAAGTACACAGACATTCGAGAAAACATTGAGAAAAAATTACTGGGCGCAAACACAGAATGAAAAGCTTATTTATGGAATTAAACAAGCAACGATTAGTAATCCCATGTAATAAAGAAAGTTTGAGCCCTCAAATTAAGAAACATGAATAAAACTCTGCATAACAGAGAAATATAAGCACATGAATTTTCCAAGTAATATTATATAATTGTTATTTGATTGATAACAGTTTGAGTATATGTTTTGAAATAAAAACACGATTTTCATTATTCTTAGAGCTGTCTTGCACGAAAACTATCCATTATCAAACAAATTTTCTTGGCTGTCGATATTTTATATTTAAATGTTGCATGAATCTATTTAATATTAGAATTGTTTCATGCAATCGTAAAAAAGCCTAGAAATTATATTGCTAACCACTAAAAACCTACTTTGAAGTAGTAGCTATTTTAAATCTATATAGCTTTTTAATACCTAGTATTTTTTAGTTCAGCTTATGGTTACGGTAAATTTGGCAGTGCATACTAATTATTTAATGTCAATTCATATTATTTTTGTTTTGAGTTTCTTTCACCAAAGATTTTCCTTCCCCATATGTAAAGAAAGTTTGGTTTAAAGCCCATGGTAAACAACAGTCAGTACCTAATATGGTGAAAGGGCAATAAAGAGCTTCTGGCTTTCTCCTGTGAGAACTAAAAAGTTTTGGTTCATGGAATGCCATCAAAATGCATGAGGAGCATGTTTGTACATCATGTGAATGTGATGAACTCAAAAATAAGAGCAAGTCACTTCAAAAGCAATTGACTATGTATAGAAGACATGACAGAAGTAATTGCCAAATAGGCTTACACGGTTGTATTTGTTATTGTTATACTGAAATAGACGCTAATTGTTACATTCCTCTTTCGATAGCAGAATGAAATTGGAAAGTGTAATAAAGGCATTGGGTTATAAGGCAGTTATAAATATATTCCGACAACACCTACCTCATCTAAGCCGAACTCCACCTTCGTCCCGAATGTCCTGGTTTAAGCAAAAATGTATTATTGTACGATTTGTAACTGACATGCAAAGTTGAAGCTGCTGCTACTTCACGGCTAAAAAGCTTTTCGGTGTTCCTTGTTTATTACTTTAGTTTAGCCACCTAATGGGATTCTTTCACAGAGGAAGTGGAAATATAGTGCTAAAATCCCTTGGTATAGTGTTCAATACGCCGTGGAAGTATTTCGGCTCTTTTTATAAATTTTCTATCGTGTCGTAGTCATGTCGTAATATATTTAGATGGGTCGGGTATTTTAATATTACATTGGACCTCGCTTGACTGAGCAGTTGCATTGCCGCCTTCCTCCCCAGGTCAATGCAGCACAGAAAACGAAATAATATATTGGGATATTTCCACACATATTGATATCCTATAGCTCCGGATAAAATACGCAGCCAAAGTTCAACTTTCTACTTATCTCTCCATGCACTATTTAACAAAATTCTGGGCCCATTATCTACACTGCTCAGAGCAACTCTCTTCATCAGATGCATACATATTTTTTGTGGACCAAAGTTCCGTCCCACACTCCACAGTAGATTCCAGGATATTTTATGACTCTTGTTTACTGTGTTATTATATCCGGCCAAATCTTCTGCTTCACTTAACAACGGAATACAATGCAAAATGCTAGTGTGCATGCAAGACATGGATTAATAATAACTCGCCGTTCGCGTTCTACTAAGCAAATACTATGAGGAAATTGGGGAATAAAAACGGCAAGAGACACTAAAGTTATAACATAATGTCCCTGATAAGTTTCTTACTAACTGGAATACAAGGAAGCTATTAAAATCCCTTCCACCCAACACACTTTTCTGTGCAAGCTACAATTTCACCTTGTCATTTTCAGTCGTTGCTAAAACTTCGCCAGTGGAAACATCATGTGCGGGATCTGCGAGAACTTCACCGCCATCTTTTCAAAACCTACTGAAACGTCATTCTCATTTTCGAAGATTTAGTACCTGTGATCTTTGTAGAGGAATGTAAAATGACTTAGACTAAGGTCAATTCTAATATGACTTCCAAGGTGTGCTGAAAAGATCTTAGGGCAGTCCCATCCAGCCAATCGGGAAGTTTCAGCCAGGTGCTGAAACGTTACAGAAAGAATGTTTCGGCTCCTAAAGTCCACGAATTTATATACAGAGAGCTATAAGCCAAAATTCTCTTCATTTGATTTTACAAATGAATTTTTCAAATTACGAATACGAGTTAATTAACAGAATTATCCATCCTCACAATTATACATCATGAATTACGGTTACTGCATTCAATTAAGAAAATATTCAAACTGGGACGGACAGATCCAGGACGTATGAATAATAAGAAACATTATATAAATTATATAAATTTTCGGACAAAGTATAATTTAATACACAAATTATATATTAACTCTCAACTCCTCCAAAACTGGGTTCTAAATGCGTCCTTGTTCAGAAACGTTATAAAGGATTTTTTTAAATCATTTCTCTCTCTACAATTGAAGATTTAGTAATTAATAATCTAGGCATTTCAAATTTTTGTATTATATTTTCAACGTTCGAATTACATCCCAACATTGTATTATATGGACGGTGTCTAACTTGATAGATAGGAACATATATTAAATAAATTTCAATTGTTAGTTTGGTAAAATAACTACTCTTTGATTTCGGAGAGGACAAAAACAGCTCTGGCGAAGAAGGGTATGCATTGGTTTACAATGATCCCAATCAGAGCATCAATCTGTAAATGCCAATTTATGGGATGTAGTATTCTGTCCTAATAAAGGTAAATATTGCATTTTTATGGGAATAGTGAGCTCTGCAAAAGAAATGGCTCCTCGGATTTGGACCTGGTCATCTTTAGAGGACAAGAGGACTGAAGACATAAGCCACACATGTTTCCTTCCCACGAGTACCTCACGATAAGCGCCAAGTGTGTATAAGTCAGAAAACGGTCTGTCAGTGACACCGTAGCGACTAAATCTTATTGAGAATTCAGAGCGTTGTAAACTGTAACTTTATCCGCTACACTCGGCACATTTTCACAACTCTCGGACTACAATATTCTGATTGCTGAACAACAATATACCATCGCGCTACTGTTTTCACAATCTCGTTTAGCGAAAGCAGTCCGAGTCCAAGAACATTGATTTTCGACGCTAGCCAGATTTGTCTTTGTAAAACTCGTACATCTGCGAATTCCATAGCTCTTCCCGTCATAATAAAAAATGGGAAGCTATCTGTACAGTGCGTCTTGAAAGTCTGAAGGGAATTGAGGGTAAAAATCAATGGTTATACTTCCTACCCTACCATCACACTGTACTAACACTGATGAAAACAACATGATGTAAACAAGTAGCCAGTGACAACTTGTGGCAGCAATAATTATTTGCTTCGTAACGTTTCTTTTTATTTCTGAAATATCTCATTCAATTTCCCGTAAAACATGTAGGTATTACAAATCTTGCTTTTTTGTTTGTTCACATATCAAAATTTTTTACTATCACAGAATTGTTATTTTTCGTTGATTTTTCACTGAGAATCTCTCATACATAGTCAAATGTTAAGTCCATTGTTTCATTGTTTGCAATGAATGCTTAAAAGAAGGTATTTAATTTTTGTTTGATGGAAACAAGTATTTCAATTATGACGTTTTTAAAACTCAAAAGACCTCTTAAAATGCTGAAAGTTCAGTACGTGACACGTGACGAGTGGAGAAGATTTTACATTAAATGGAGCTTCAGAATTTAACAGAAGGGTTGGTAGAAATTTCATGAATTTTTTAATAGTCCATATCCATAAAGGTATAAGTAATACAGTTGTCAAAATATTATACATCTACCCTGACCTGTAAAATCCCAGTCCGTTCGCCTGAAACAATTCCCTCGTATCAGTAGCATATTATGCAGTGACCCTGAAAAATTTCTCCTGTGTACCCGGAATTTCCTTATAAGTGGTCCCAAATGTATTAATAAAAGCATTTTTGTAATCATGCACGTATTATTATGCTAAAATGTAAGAATACCCGTGATCAATTTTATTGATATGTATGTGTGGTTACGTTTCCTTGATTTGCATCAATTAAACGTTCTACTGCACATACGTAGGCGGAAAGAGCGGAAATGTAGGTTACCGCATCTCATTACGTACATCGTGTGTTATGGAGTAGGTAACAGACATTTAAAAGACCAACTGAAACAGAAAGGGTTCCGTATAATTTTGACAGATTGTATGTTAATTTGTTTGGTACAGGAAGGAAAGATTGTGGAGTGAGAAGGGAGCGGGTTTTATGGTTAGGCAGACACTTTGTCATATCATAATAGCATTGTGTTGTACTTATCTATCGCATTGTACATTTGGAAAAGCGTAGCGTTGTATTATTTTAAACTAGATATGAATTAGATATGAACGCTACGTCACACACTCGAAGCGTGCAAATAGACAAAATATTCAGAAACAGGCAAACCATGACTTTATTCGCATGAATCATTTATGATTTGTATTTTAGACTCTGACTCAATGCTCACCACTATATGCACTATTACGTATTTATTTGTTCCTTGTACTACATAACACTTGGAGAATAAATGGAATTTTATGGAATTGATGGAACTCATCATCACTTTGTATTTGCATAACAATCTGTAAAAGATACACACCATCATTCGACATTTACATGCACTTACATCCACCCACTCTCATCTCCACTATACAACAGCTTTCGTTTGTTTTCCAATAAATATATTAAAAGATAGCAAAACCATTTTTCTCTTCTTTCCTATAACCTCCGTTCTCTTTGATCAAAGGCATGGAGGCAGCCTGTGGGCGCATAATTGCATATCTTTTGATAAAAGACTATTTTTATAAACACAGTAAAGCAAGAACCATAAGTTCCGATCAATTTTACTGCGTTGAAATTAATTATACACTATTGAGCAGGCGGATAATATCCTCACACTGACATATTAGATATCCATTTTAAGTCATTCTAAGCAGTTCTTTCATAAAACCCTAGCTTATTTTAGCTACAATGTCCATTGGCTGCGGATGCTCTCAATGCTCTGATGATGTGAATCAGCATCGGCTACTTTGATCATGTGCATCGACTACTTGTGTAGTATTTTTTCGGCTCCCATTTACTTTAGAGATTTTTATTAGGACAGGCCTTCGGCTAAACATATTAGTTCGCTTATGCATGCATTGTACATTGCACGTTTCAGGGTGGGTATTCGGTTGCTACGAAAGGTACGACGCAAAGATCGTAGCCTGTAAAGTTCATTTTGTAACTTTATTTTCAAATGAGTGCGGGCTTGAGTTATTTCCCCCCTTAAAGAGGAAGCAAAACTCCTCTTAATCGCGATATTGTGATTTGGGCGAATTATTGTAAATTGGTATATAAAGCAAATAAAAGTCTTCCGTGTGTTTGTGATGGATATGTGCATAGTTGTACACTGTACACACTACATAATGCCCTTAATAATTACCAAATGTAATAATAGGAAGTGTTTTCGTTTTTAATAATTAACAGAATGGTTTTGGTTATATCCACTAACAGCAACGTCCTCTCATTGGACGAAGTGGTCATTGTATCTTGCATCATCATGCTACAATCAATAACGTTCGCATTTGGCATTGTACAGTTAAAAATTTGATTATTTTTTAATACAGTAGTTGGAAATAATTTTATATTAATCGGTATAAATTCTGCGCCGGGATTTGACGGACGGCCGAAGGCCGTTCGTCCCCGGCGCGGGATTTATACTGATTAATAATAATTATACTAAGGTTTTTTCAAGGCTGGGATATCTTCGAGGTAAGGGCGTCGCAAACTGCCCGCGTAAAAACCTGACGTATAATTGGCAGATTAAAAAATATCTACGCATGCTTATGCACCTTTATAAAATGTGCAGTGCATGTAAAAGTCAGTTAGTATCTAGAATTCGCAAATGAAAAAACTCTTGTTTCGACAGGCACAATAAACTTTCGCCGATCTTAAAGAGCCAATAATGTTGGAACTCGTTTTTCTAAATATTGGCAGCCACGTTCTTATAATAGATATATGCAAATATCTTAGATTCGACACATGTATGTAGGTATGCTAGTTATATCGAAAAAGGCAAACATCCTCTTTCTAATTGTACATGTGATTAACAATGCCAGGATTAGAAATAAATAATGGCACACGTATGTGACAATTGTCAAGTAGGCAAGATATTCATTTTGCATGTTTATTTGAAAATGTTTAAATTTATAAAAGATTGTCGACGTATAATAGACAGTTATAGGTCTTTTTGATTACCCTGTTTGGATCCGAGTGTCGGTAATGCTTTAAAGCGTAAAATGGAATTAATGCTAATAAAATATGGATATAGTTTATGGATCGGAAAATATTATGAAGTTTAATTGCTCGTGGGATTCTCATTGGCAATTCCATTTTCGAATGCATTGGAGCTGATTGTGGAAAACGAAAACACGTTGCATTTTATTTGTACAATAACAGCAATATTCCATGTTCACAAACATAACATTTTCCAAGCTTGCAGATATTTGTTCCTATTTTAAGTACATATTATGTAGGGCCAGTGGTTTTAGTATATAATTTATTTTAATACGTGATACGTGTTATAATAATATTTATTTAACAAGGCTATTAGAATGTTGGGGAGCAACGCAGCAAAGTTGCGGCTAATTTCCTATTGCTCTCGATATCAGTAGCACTTGTGGGAGGTTGTATTATGTTGTATATTGCATTGGCTAGCACATAATTAATACAAGGACGTTTTACGCATTGCATTACAAACATATTTGTAAAATATTATTTGAAAATACATTCACCATGGTGGCCACACGCCATAGCTATAGGGAAACGCAATTAGTCATAAAGGCATCATATTTATTTAGTCGAACCAAATAACAGAGATGAGCATTTTATTTGCGTCCCACGTTGTTCTTATAGCGGCATAAATCGATGTGCCAAAAACGTTAATTGGAATCTCATGACAAATAGCAGCACGATTAGCGATTTGAAATAAAAATTGCAGTTGTTTTCAGTTCTGTGTCATATTGGTCATTAGTTCATTAGTCATAGGGTATTGTCATATAAGTTAAAGTTCTCGTCCATGAATAATTCAATTCCTGATTTAATTCCAAGTCAGGAAAGGAAAGTCTCTTGATCTGTCTCTTTTCCAGGTAGACATTATGTTAGAAGTTATATCAAACGACTCTCACAGGATACAAGTGCTTCACTTCACATATAGTTCGAGTGCCTACATAAATATAGCTATTCTTTAAGCATACACAGAATTATTACATATATTTAAAGTGCATTGCCGTGTTATAGTGCACCTGTCCATTTTTGCTTTGTTTGTTTGTAGGCATACACATCTACGTAGTTACATAGCTATTTAAATAGACGTAAAAGTAAGAGTAGCCGTTTGAACTTCCATCCAAGTATATTATTAACATTTACTGCAACGCAACGTCCCTAGCACGCTATACACAGAAACCTACTTTTTATAAGCCAAGACTTATTCTGCTACGCTATTCCTTGATAAGTTGTACAAAGCTGTAGGTGATAGCCGTTACGTGCAACTCAGGAAGATTAGGCGGACAGAATGTAAGCAGTATATTCCATCATCATACCTGTATGAATGTTATGTAGTTATACGTAGGGAAGAAAACTATTACAGTCGTTATTAAGCGGAGCTAACGCACATTTCCACTTTCAGATCTTCCCCACACCATAAAGGTGCTTACATTTACATCTACATCCCTTTTGCATCACTGTACTTCTTGAGTGTTAAGGAATCCGTCCTCTTACCGTATAACCAATGTTTTTCTCTAACCATCACTCAGTACCGTTTCTTATAACAATAAGAGTGTTCGTTCTCTAGGGCTTTTTCTCTCATTCATTTTCGTGTACTACATACACACTACACATTCACATTCGTTTCTGTTCTATGTCCATCACAAAAATAAATCAAAATTTTCATCCTACATCTCAGATCTCAGATAAAAAAAATTGAAACCACGTTTTGTCAAAGTCCAACTAGTAAGGTAGGTATATTTTATTTTATTCTATATTTGTTTCTGAATTTTAGTGAGATGCTAAAAACTTGTATTTTTTACTTATGTATATTTAGAATGAGAATGTTCAGTCTTCATCAGTAGTAGTAAATGATTTATGCCTTTAACATTTAAGATTTTTAACGTTGAAACAGAAGATTTTTCTATGTCAACATCATTGGCGATTAGAGTGTATTAATAAGCCCACTGCAATTATAAAAACCAAGTATAGTAGTTTGTTCGTGTACTTGTACTACATTGCAGTTAAAGCCGCAAACTCATACAAATAAATAGGTACATTGAGTATATTTGAGTGTAGATAGATACTGAATTTCTCAAGATCAATCCTTTCACTCTCACGTTATTTAACCAACGGACAACGCTATTCTACAGTAGTGCGCAAAGTAATAATACAAAAGAAAGTAGACACAAATTAAATGAACATGTTGGTATTTAAATACTTATCTAATCTTACGACATGATTTTATTAGTGGCATTGAAACAACAAGGGAATGGGTATTCTTCCCATTATCCCATACATATAGTAATTTAGGTCATCTGAAACTTCGTTTAAACGCAAACCACATCTTAGACGTTATGGACTCGAGTGAGCCGTTGCTTACTGTCTGCCTACACGTGTATTGTATTATGCTTGTATTGTGTAGTATGCTTCTATGAGTTCCATTCCTACCCATACATTCGTGACAATCTTCCTATTTCAACCAATTTCCTTTTTCTGTATTACGCTAACAGATAAATAGATAGATATTCATATCGATCCTATTACACACAGGGTTGTCTATAACCTTATAAATGAACGGCAGAACTTCTTTCGCTATAAGAAAGAGACGGAGGGTTGTTTCTCATGTCATATGACATTAAACTATTGTTTATTATATCAAGTCTCTTTGCTTGTAAATGCAGCAAGCAATAACTATAGGATTTTAATTTCACTATCATCCTTTGTTTAATATATAAATAACCAACTGCTTTCCACAATTTTAATTATCAAATGTGCGTTGTAGGATCCTCAGCTTCGACGTATGTCTTACATTGAGACTTATTTTGACGGGATACGTAATTGTGCGCCTATTTGATGGACAATTAATATATGTAACTTTTCATTGATTTTTCTTCTATTTTTTCTGTCAAGATGCTTAACGGCTAGAATAGATATTGTGTTTTTCCTGGGTATTCAATAATACACACTTTAGTACTACATATATACTGTAAAAGAATACATTGAAGTGTTTATCCATGCCATTCAAAACTAGGCCAAACTCATGGACAATAGACGGAAGAAAGCAATAGTGTTTGTTAGGAAAAGGTTTTTTTCTTTATGTTCGGTAACTTGAATTTTGTAGTTGCAAGCTAAGGTGAAGTGTAGCATCAAATTCAACAGAATGGTAGAAACCAATTTTACAACAAAGAAGGTTTTATGAATAAAAAGAATTCTATAGCGTATCTGTGCTTGCTTTATAACCGGTAGAAAATAATTTTGAAAGTCAACAAAGAAATAAAAACCCCCATATTCAGAAAGTTAATTACGGCTCAGGAAAACGAGAAATATGGGTAAATGAAACAGCTTGTAAAAATTTTACTAAGAACTCTAATTAAATCTCGGCAGCTTTGTTATTTTTTTTTGACAATGTGACAATGCAAAGTAAAACAGTCAGCGTAATGCAAATAACTAGCTTTTAGAAAGTATTAGCTTACCTAAGTTCGTCGCTCTCAAAAATGATAGTGACATAAGCTTAAAAGTGAGATATGAGATAAATGTATAATAGCTTATCAGCTTCGTTCAAAGTAGTTTTAAAGTTATAAACGTAATCGCAGAGAAGGAAATTCACATTGTTGATACTGTACCTACTCTTCACGGATACATAATAAACATTAAGAACAGTCTTTCAAGCTGTGTGAGTGTGTGATATATGCCATTCTAAACTTGTTTCGTAACACAGTGAATCAGAATATTATGATGACAAATACAACGAGAGCTGGTATAACAAAAGAGTTATTTAGTGCAGAAATGTGTGAAGGCTGTGCTTGATTATCTAGACTTTGAAAATGTATTAGGTGTTAGGTACTAAATCAAATTGAAATATTTAGCGAAAAATAATGTTTCGCATAATGTTTTTTATTTTACGGTGCGGCACAGAGCAACATTGTGGACATGCCCATTACCATTTTACCATTATATCATTCTTCTTGTATTCTTTATGTATGAATTTTAATTGGGCGGTTGTACAATTATTTTATTTTAAGACTTTTTTCTTTACGCCTTCATAAAACTAGCACGTTCTTATTTTATAACTTTTTATATGCAGTCGTAATGACAGCAATTTGCTATACCTTGCTATTATGCATCATACCAAAATAATGCATTTTTTGCATTTTACTTTCAGATTTCGCACAGACCATTAGGAATGATATAAACGTAGTGGCTATTATTCTTAGAATAATAATCTCCAACAAACAATTGGGCACGTATACTGACTCTACGTATTATTAAGCACTAAGCTAAATCAAGGCTAAATTCTCACTTGCATATTTATTCTTTTACAAGGTCAATTCCATATTTTTGACAGGATCTCCAAAAGAAAAATGTCTTTCAGTATTCTGAGAAATGTATTTAATATAATTTCGTATCACATCGTCGAATATATAGAATTAGTGTCCCATTGCCGTTGACATAATCATCCATGAACATCCATGCAGTTAACATACCTGAAGAAATTACATGATGCGAAAGAACACCATATTTATAAACAATTGTTCAATTATTTAATTTTCATTTCCGTATCTATTTAATAAATTTCTGTAAGATTGAAAAATTCCTGAAAATGCTCCTGTCATTAATATATTCCCTTCAATGTGTATTTGAAGCTGCTAACAGTAGATCCGTAGTATTTCCATGATCTGTATAGTAATATAATTTGCACCCCAAAATTTGACAGATACAAATAGGGAGATTGTCATTATAAGTGTTAGTGGTAAAAGGATCACGCGTTAGGTAAGCGTATGATAATAATGGTAGCAAGTTCTTAAAGTTGCGTAGCTTAGGTATTACCAAAGAACATGAATTTCCAGCTTCGCTAGGAGAAGAGCTCTTTGCTTCTAAAGTGTTGATCACAATAATTCGCCGTAAGTGGATGGCAAATCAGCTTAGGTTTACCGCTCGGAGTGCAGCACTGCACACAGAGTTGGTCGAGAATTTTTGGCGCACACTAACAAAACAGTGGGATATACCAGTCAGTAGGTTTATTTATTTCTGTCACACATCTCAGGCATTTCAAATTTCGAGGAATGGCAACAAGAGAACCTGGAGATCGCTGGCGTTTTATGCGAGTTTACCCCCCTTTGACCTTGACTTATTTCATCGAGGGTGCTCACTCCAAGTGTTTAGTGCAGGTATAGGAAAACGTGGCAGGGTAGAAAGGAAAGCGATAACCTAAACAACTAGCACATTCCAATTACGGACATTTCTCCTATCTGTCGTGATTCAGTTAGTGGGGAGCAGGGAAAACCATTTCACAGTCTATAATAATATGTGCTAACAGCTGTGTAGAAAACCCTACTTAATATACCAATGCCCGGCCGAAAGCCTCTGATAGGATTCGAATACGTGATGGCAAATACTAGATAGAGGTGTTTTTACCCATAGACAACGGTGGCTTAGTTGATTTCGAAATAATATATTATTTTGAAATATTAAGCGTTATGCTGAAATGACCGAGGGGAAATTCTGACCAGACGATACATAGACTGCAAATGTGAACATCAGCTGTAGAGAGAAAATGTAAAAAACAGAAAGTATATTCGTGTTTACGGATATGGAGGCGCGTAGCGGGTGTCGCAAGTACCAGTGCGCAGTGGAGTGGCATTAGCATGGATGCGGGGAAGCCTAAGCTTACTCTTCTCAGTGTTCTTTGGGTATTACTGAGATTGCCGGTGAACTGTGTGCACATGACGCAACTGTTTCGTCTTCAGAATATACAATTGTTATCTTCACAAGTCGCTCAAATGTGTAGATAGGTAGGTGCTCTTACTTTTCATTGTTTGCTTTTGGCATTCTCAAGGTTATGCTGGTGGCTGGTCTAGTTTTTGGGGTATTTTCTAAATGACTGTAGTTATGCATTTCTTACAATTGTTTCGACAGTCCATTCTACCTGTCAGTTTGCGCACTCCACAAGTTTCTACTGACGCATCCTAAAGTACGCCTAGAACAGTTTATTTATCACTCTGATATGTTGATTCATGCAATTATCTCTACTTCATACGCTGATTACGTCTAGTGCGTCCGTTGCGTCTTCTATACAAAGATATTCTTCCATACAATAACTCGAGTGGTTATTTTATGTTATGTGTAGGTATATATAAAAATTGGCTATACATACCACAATCCATCATGCTATTACGTGTACACTCACACTCACACAATGTATGAATTCATTTGCAGATACATTACGTATCGTGCACGTATAGACACTTGATTGCACTTACGTAACTTGAATGCGGTACTGAAAGTCATTTTAGCGGAATATTAGTGTTTCACCTTGATATTCCCCTAATTAGGTAACAACTGTTTGATGTGGCGTGGCGCAGACAGCAAGAACGTGTCTGACTAGACGTTGCTCACGAATTGAGAATTGTTGTGTACATTAGTAAGTGATGTTTAGGTAGAAATATCTGTCTTGATACATAACTTGTATTAAAATATCTTTCGACATAAATATGTCGAATGAAAAAAAGTGAGCATCAAAAAATAGCAAGAAAAAAATTAATGCTTGCAGTCTTTCCATCCCGCACCCGCACATTTGTCTCGCCTTTCGACACAGAGACCTGAGGGCATTTCAGCTATGAAATACTTACAGCAAATATGATGCATTCGATTAAAAAGGCAGTTGCAGAAAATTATTCAAGGCGGATGTCTTTGGAAACAGCACAGCAACTGCTAAATAAGTAGAAAGAATAGGCGTACGATTATATAGTTTACTATTGTACACAAGACGCATAGGTAGTCCTAAAAGATATGAGGTTAGAGTTACTAATAATATTCTTAGCTTCTGATGCATTTGCATCTTTCAGAAATAAATCCCACGATTATTGCGTAGTTTGTGTTAATTTACAATTAGAATAATAATACGCACATAATGACTAATGACATGTTTCCCACCGTTTTTTTAACTGTTGCCTTTTCAATACTTGTAAAGAGTAGGCAGCTTTATTGTATCATTACACTTACACCTGACTGAAGATGTAGTTAGCATATCATTTATTTTACCATTCTGCATAAAAGATGATCTTTTGTAAGACAGAATTTTTCTATGGAAGTAATGGTTTCGGAAAGAAAAACTCATGACAATCTAGACAGAATGTTCATTGAAATTCTGACAGGTTCTGATTTTTTACCTCAACTTGTTAGTGGGAATATTAACTGTGTTACATTGGGCCATAAATAATAATGTGTGCCATTAAATATTTACTTTCAGAGCCGCATGTACATGTCAGTTTGTATTTCATCATGTGCATTAATAATTCAAATTACAGTCGCCTGTGTAGTGAACTCTCTTCATTTAAGTACTTAGCAAAACACTTTATAATTATCAAAAATGTATGCTGGTACATGGAATTAATGTTCTTTTGTGAAATTTTAATGGGTAGTGTATCATTGCTACTTCTGTTTTTGATTTCACTCTAATACATCCCCTATCGGAGCTTAGATTTATTGTTGCCAAATTGACGAAGGCCAATTCTGTATGTCAATTATGTATTTAATTATTTATTTAGACACAAGTACACACTATCCTTCTCATTTAGGCTTAGCAATAACGTATGTCTACTAAATCCAGACTGCGGTGTAGATTTTTAATTTTATGCGTAAATTACTGCACCACACATTGTAAAGCGTTGACCGCTTGCTCGTCCTTGAAAGGGTCACTAGTGTGAAGCCACCTACAGCTAAATCGAACATGAACTTGCAGATAAAATGAATTGACCCGTCTCTGAATGTATCTCAAAATTTGGAATAGCATAGGAAGATATTCTGGATACCTGTAATACCTGTAATACCTTTGTACGTTACTCGTCAATTTTGGGGTACTTCAGAAACTCATCAATTGTAAAATCTCAAAATATAGAGGAAACCCACAAACAGACTATTGCATGCGAAATGCATAACAATGCTTCATTTAGTTTTATATTATTAAAAATATTAAAATTAATAAGTTATTGAACTTTACGTATATTTCTGACAGAGATTGTGTTTTCTGGGCATATGAATAAAAGGAGAGAAACGACCTTCTGACATTTTGCATTCGATGCTGGCATATTTATTTGTGCTCTGATTAAAGGGGAAAGATCAAAATTAACAAAGTACGCAATATTGTTTCCTTGTGATAATATTACTTGATACCTATTGCATCAAATCCTGTGGTGTGTTACACAGTGTACAAAGAGTGAAGCAATTGCAGATTAATTGAATTCAATTCCTGCAGACCACAATGAATTTTTGAATTTCGCTTTAATGTCTATGCTCAAAAGATGAAATTGTGTGAGTGGTAAATTGTTAGTGCAAAACATTTCATTTGTTTGACAGTCGTTGTTTGAATAATATTTACTACATACATTAGTAGGTACTTTAAATGAATAATGCATGTATATGGTTATGAACAAGAGTCATCATCTTCACTGTGTAATTACCACATCCCACATTCAATTTCAAGCATCCTATAACATGACACTTAGTATGTATTGATGTATATATAGATAAATAAGTGTGATATTAGTTCCGTGGTTTTCGTTAGTTAGCTTGTACTGGGACAGATATTACGCTTTTGTATCTACCATATTTACTTCACTTGTCTGCAATGATCTACATTATAGTATTATTCAATATAATACTGCATTGATAGCCGAAAAAACAATAAGCTGACACATGTATACGTAAATGTGTTGCCTTTCAATTTTGCTAAAAGATGTGAATTATCTAGACAATTTCATTTTTGGAAACATGGTCAAAAAGAGTGTAAGCTTTAAGAAAACGTGATAACAAAGTATTAGCATGAAATGGCCTTGTAAGGGAAGAGTTTCATATATTCTTGTCCAGTTAATATTCTAGTTGTGTGGTTTCCAGAATAAGATATCTATAATATTCATGGTAGTTCTGAGAAATTTATGCAGCACGTCTATTGTAGCTTTGTAGTTACCTCATTGTTTCATTTAATTATCTAATACAACAGATTCGTAGTAAATGACAGAATCTTGTCAAAACAAAACAACAAACAACATGATTTTTTATGATAGGACGTACATACATTATTAGGTAAATAGACTTCCTCCTGAATAATTAGCTACGCTTTTATCGGTGACGTACGAGTATGCAGCAGTCAATTAAGCAAATTTCAAGTGTAAATTAAGTGACTCAATAAAATAATCGGAAAATGAATAGTAACTTCTGTACTCTCATGACATGAGTCCCAGTATTGTAATTAAGTAATCATCGTGAAAGTAATGTTATATATCTCACTATATCCTAATTGTAAGCTTTACTAAATTGACAATTGTTATATTGCTTGTAACTTACATAACAATATTTTGTCATGTCTTAAACCATTGATTGGTATTTGAGTTTTCATATGGTACACAACATTATTGGAAAAGAATCTCTGATGTTTTTACAATGGCAAATCACATATACTTTAACTTATGTACAATACCTATACATATTTGTAAACTTTTATTGTGGATTCTAGATGTTATTCAGCAAAGCATAAGTGTACAATATTTGCTATGCAATTCCTTAAAAGTAAAAGGTAGAAAAGTGTGCAATCATGTATTTCTATGTCCATATATTATAAGCAAAATGGGTAGCTGTTTCTATAGATGTCCAATGTAGGTAGCGCAATAATTGATTTTCAAACAGTTTCAAATGTAATGGTTCCAGAACCTAAGTAATATACAATTACTTTACACTGCCAATGTTTTAATGGCTCTGCCTTCATTTACATAACACAGATTTAAACTGTTAGCAAATGAATGTTTAGGTAGCTATTGATGAATTAGTGAGACTTTAAATAATATTGATTCTGCTTTGAAACTCTGATTATCATATTTGTTTTGAACTAATACTTACTGCTACAAATACTCGGTGGCTAGTTTTAAATACGTTCCCTTAGTCAATATTTAAAATTTAGAAGCCCCTGAGCTCGATATTTATTGTTATTGAATTGTTTCAACTAGCCAATTGAGGCAACGTGAGATTATTACATTTAATACGTGAAAAGAATATCTGCAGTGCTTGTAGCCTTAACGCGGCTACTGAATTGTATTCTTGTGCTTTCAATATTTGCGTGTATTTAAATACAAACAGAAGTGGCATTTTGGACAGTTTAAGCTTGGGTCACGGTTGTTTGAGTGATACATTAGATAGCCAATCAAGTTATCGTGAAGATAGTCTTTATCTTTGAAGTAAGCAAATAATGTACGCCGGTTTCCGTGACTCTAATTTTAATACTCCTCAGAATAGGAATGGAAAGTGTTAACATTGTGGTGGGTATTGAAATGTATAAACTGTAAGTAGGAAAATATGTAGAAACGCAATTAATTATGATAATGAGTTTCCTTATTTAATCAACTGAAAGTACAATGAACAATGTTAGTCACCAATATAGAAACAAGGGATTTCACGACATTATATAAATTAATACCTACAAACTACAAATATCCAATTGGGAATTTGGATAGTTATTACCTTATTAGCAATTTTCAGTTAATACGTCGTGTGTACAAATCTCTAATTCAAATATAAATCTATTCTATCACGTATTGGGATATTTTCAAACGTGGATATTGTTAGATGTCCAGTATTTTGCAGAACAGCTAGTGCGTACGTATTATTATAACATATCGTGTATCGCAAAGTAAATTTTAGCCTAGTGTGTGACAGTAGCGCATTACATTTCAGTCGTACAAGGCACTAGGTACTTTTGTCAGCCTCTGTGTCTAATTTGTCTAATAATGCAGCCAAAGTTCCAAGAAATCTAATCACAGTTCCTCTTTCTTTCTTTTTGTAGTTGCTGCAAAGCAAAAACGAGGAGTTGTAATCGGCATCTTCTTCCTGCGAAGGAATTTCCAAGCTAAAGTGACACACAGATATTTTTCATCTCCAGTAATTCGACATCTGAACTGAACTCTTTGTAAGTTAATAGAAATGACTGTGTCCTATACTGCTGAAGTTGCTACTTGCAAAGGATTTGGATGCTTCTTGAAACTTCTATTTCGGTAAGTAAATATAAATACCTACTCACTCCTCCCTTAGGGTTTTCTATTCAATGCACATACTTGGACCAAATTTGAAGCAAGACGAAGTGGTGGCTTAATTACCCCAATAATTTTCTTAGTGAATCTCAGTGCGCCAAATAAATTAAGAAACTTTCATCGTCATTGAATTAGGATTTTGAATGCAACATAAATATTCACTGTGTGGGACATATTTTTATCAACTGAATTGAATCTAAGCAAATCACATAAACATTGACCAATAATTTTTAGAGAACGAGATAATTATTTTATTCCAAGAACTAATTTCTGAGCAAATCTATCAATATGCATAGGATTTTTATGAAAACTTTTTCGCTGAGTTTTGATTAATTTTGAGACAGATATGCTTTGATATTAAATTGCATAAATTATAGGTGTGTGTATAAGGAGCGTATGACCTATACAGAAAATTGCATATTACCTATACGAGGGATTACTTTTATTTGCATTCTTTCTGTCCAAATAAATGCATAAATGACAATTTCACATGCCAACACATGCCTACCTTACCGAATCAAACTTCATTGAAACTTTTTCGTAGATTTTCAAATTGCTATGTAATTTTGTGTATACCTAATTTATATAAGTTTTTGATTATACATTTATATTCCAAAGGAATATTTTAATATTATTTTAGAAGGTTAGGAATAACTTTAATGAATGGTTCAGTTTGACATTTTGAATGTTTGATTGTTGATTCTGTCCAATTCAACACTGACAGTTGCTTTGAATAGTCACAAAGAAATGGTAACTTATAACTTTGACTCAAAGTATTTTTCTACAATACACCGAAGAAAAGGAAAGTAAATTGAGATGGATTGACGTTACTGAAGTGAGTGGGAGTGGATGTCATGTTTTAATTCTCGTAATGTCTTAATCATTTACTATGAACATGAACAGAAGGCATCAAGTTACTATTATGTACACGTCTCTTTATATAATTGAAGAAACTTGGTACACTATTATTCCATTGTGTCATTGCAAAAAAAAAAGAAATATTGCCTATTCCTGTATTATTCTCTCGGGTCTAACCTGAGCAACTGTGCATACAGTTAGAGCGATGTGTTCTTACGTAGTGTATAATAAAAGAAGTAGCCATCGACATAAGTTACAACATATATTGAAACTCGGGATGGCTTACAAGTAAATCATCCCCCAGCATTACATATTACAATACGAAAGTCATTCTTTGTGCTGTTTTTTTTCTAAAAGATTTAAATGCCATCATCCCGAAAACCAGTATCATATCTAATATATTCGGAGCTAAAAAGTAAGAACTAATGTTGAACTTACAATTATTCATAAATTGTGTTTTGTTTCGTACTTTCGAATATACACAAAAATATTTATTATCGTTTTAAAACAAGGAATGACCTCGTGTTTCACTACAACATGTACAAACAGAGATAATGTAAGCAATACAAAGTTGCAATACAAACGGTAACGTTTACATAATTAAATATGAGTGGAGTGAGTAAGTAATATTTGATATGACACGGTTTATATTATGTATTAATAGCAAGAACAAGTGGCCAAATCATTTATTGTTCCGTATAGTCTCAAGTTGATATTTGAATTCCAGAAGCAGCCAAACGGCAATAACAGTAATGATTTGAATAGCCATAAGAAAAACAGAGATGCATTCGTGAGGCAGGCATGGCTAATAACATTCATGTAAGGCTGCTGACTATCAATGAGACATCTGAATACTTTTGTCGTTTCTTTGATATTTTGATATGTCAGAAATTCTGGTAGTTGACAATTTAATGATCTATTTGACTGTCGCCTTACATAATTGTGTATATTAAAGAAATTTATGAAGAATTCATGATGCTGAGCATTCAGTGCGGAACGATGAGTCGAAACTTGCATTTTCAAAAGCCACGCACGCAGGCAGTCTCATGCACGCTGCTGCTTTTATCGTTTCTTATGTGCCTTTGTGTCTCCTGCATATCGCAGTGCCGATCTCCATTATTCAAAGAGTATGGAGCGAAGAGAAACTAGGAAAAAAGCCAACATTAGGAAATATTACTAGAATAAAAATATTAAACGAAATAACGTCCTCCCTTCCTTCTTTGCTCAGCTCATCGTCTCTAATCGTTTTCACGTCTCATGAATTTAAGAGTTTCTTCCCGCCAAATTAAAGCCACTTGCTAGTCTTTGCTACAGTGCATAAACTTAAAATTAAGTTGTAAGACATGACATGTTATGTTACAGTGCTTGCTTACTATTTATGTACTGCACATGCAAAGCTTAAATTAGTATCTAAATAAATATCTGGAATATTTATTTGAAAAACACTTATGTAGAAACTGAATGTAAACATGTTGTTAAACCCACCAATACACAAGACACAACTTGCAAAGGCTGTAAAATAACCCAAACATATTCAGAAGTCTTTATTTAAACTTCTTAGCCAATAAATAGTAATTTATCTCCCTATGAAATAATACTAATGGCATAAGATTACCTCCTGGATACGAGATACGACTATAAAATTATAAATACCTCCAAGAATTTTTATTAAAATGTATCATTTGGTAAGAAATATTGTGTGGAAACGATTTGTACTAAATTGGTGGGACTTTTTACAGCAATAGTAGAAATAGTTGTGTTAGTTAAGTATGTACAATTTGTATAAGAAAATAATTAATTTGTTATATATTTGTCAGGAATGTTAGATAGCCCTGTTGCATAGCTGTTAATTTATGTTTATTAATGCTAAATTATGTTTTGGTTGCAGATGGAAGGGGAGCATTTACAAATTGGTCTGGCCGGACTTGTTTTTATTCCTTGGATTATATTTTAGTCTTAGTGCTCTGTACAGATTCGTTTTGACTGCTGATCAACAAGTGTAAGTGATGACTTGCTTTTTGTTTAGATTTTCTTCTGCATCCCTTTTTGTTAGCTCAGCCTTTAAAATGAAAAGGAGCGATGTAAACTGATTTGTGTTGTGTTTTTTTTCAGTACTTTTGAGAGATTGTCGCAATACTGTGAGAGATACGGGAATCTGATTCCTGTATCATTTGTGCTGGGTTTCTATGTCTCCCTGGTTGTTGGGCGATGGTGGGACCAATATCGAACGATTCCATGGCCAGACTCCATCGCAGTGTTCGTCAGTGCTAACATTCATGGTCAGGTACGTAGTAGTCACCTCATAATGAAACAATAGGTTTGTGGAGATGAACTCACTTGTATTAATATATAATCACACATGCACGCATTCCTACTTAATTTTCACCTTTCATGGTCATTCCCTTTTGTCTTACTCATGTGAATTCTTGTCATAACGAGAATATAATTTCAACTCTCATATGTTTCGGTTATTTTCGTGTTAAGTGCAAACCAGTCATTTCATACGATGATTATGTTATTAATCTTTTTAGGTTATGGTTGCCCTCCTCTAGAATAATGATTAGGAACTAGCTATGTAGAGCAAACTAACAATAGGCACGCATCAAACAATGCATATAATGACTTTCCTAAAACTTTTCTCGGGAATGAAATTCCACGCCGTTAGCCCGTGCTGATGATAAACTCCTATAGGTACGCTTACAACAATGCGTGATACAACTGATTCCTGTTACGGACTTGGGCTACTACACTTAATTCCACACCTGATTCTGACATTGGCAAGAAAGCGAAAATTGCATGTGCGAGTTGTAGATGTATGTCTTAGGGGAGTTTAGGTCTGATACATATCTGTGTATGTAGCCTGTATTTACTGCATTGTCTCTATTGTCTCACATAGAAATACATTGAAACTTTCTCCCTTTCTGTTAGGGATAATAAAGGTATGTATGCAGGGGAGGAATTTATTACGATTACAACCATTTACAGTAATACGTCAAATATCAGATCAGGCTTTTGATCTAATGATGATCAAACATTAAACCTTGCATGTCTAAAATGGCAGGCACGAATATAACTTGATTACTATTATGAGGGGGTTGTTGTACCTTTCTATGTACATATACAGTTTTAATGCATTCACTTGCAAATAAATCAGATTCTAGCACAGATGGATATTAATGGACTTCCTTTCATTCTATTTTTAAAGATTCAAGGTTTAGCTACCTAAACCCATTTTATCTTCTCGTTCAACAACAAATTATCGTCACTATTCTCAACTTTTCAAAAAATAGGAAGCTGCATTCGTCAATCTTTGATTTTTACTTATTAACATAATGAAGTATTGAAAAATTGTATTCAATTAATTTTATTGTATTACACAGTTAGGAAGATTCTATTTTTTCTTCCATTTATCAGTTTAAAGTTTCCCTTAAGCATGATACACCAATCTCAAGGCGCGTACAAAGTACAATTATATATGAATTGAAAAAGTAGCATTGTACTATAAATTTAAATTTCACCGATTAAAAATAAAAAACTTAAATATTTCCGAAATATTTCAATTAATTTCACTGTGTGAAATAACTGAAATTATTCAACGGTCAGCCCTTTGGTCTCCTTATCTGTAGCTAAGGACTTATGTCTCCTAACTACTAGCATATAACTATTTCGGCCACCTCATTTTCCTAATGCTGGACGCAACAAACTTTTTCGCTTTTCACCTTTTCTATCCACATGTTTTCCGCTATATAGTATTAAAATTGCAGACAAGTATATAGTTATCGTTTTGGTAAGCATTGAATTTACATATTTGCATCCATGAATGGCAATATTTTTAGTGCTCATATTCACAATTAGTCAAAAGTTGATTGGCAAGAAAGCATGCAATATATTAAGCTAAATAGGCAGCAGCTATTTACAAAATAGGCAGCAGCTATTTACAAAATAGGTAGATTGTTTTGTTACGCATTGGAAATCTAATAGCCTTAGTTCAATAAAACCCTGTAATACTCTCGGATCTAGACAATACAAATATGTATTAACCAATATAGTGTGTATGATTATGGAACATGATGAGTTTCATTATAAATGGTTTAAGCACGACATTATAGTTTCTACGTACATAAACTTTATATAAGATTATTGTACACATCTGTCACGATTTGAAATTTCGATTTTCTGAAGACAGTGGAACGTCCAACTGCGCAATAGGTAATTCCAGAATTAGTAGGATCAGTTTTGGAGCGTGGAAATTATAAGTGAAGTCGATTACCCACTTAAGAAGCACTATAATCCCATAAAGATTAATTTTCGGAAATTTTGTTAATAGGATGACAAGGGGCGGCTGATGCGACGGACCATAATGAGATACTGCTGCCTATGCTTGACTCAGGCCTTTTCAAACATAAGCCCTCGAGTGAAAAAGAGGTTTCCAACTTTAGACCATCTCATCGAATCAGGTGACTGACTTTTCTTCACAACTTCCATGTCAATAGCATAATGCATGGAGCACAGTGTTTCTGGCTGTTTGTGCATGTTCCCTTTGTCCCACAAAGCATGTCCTCAGAAACTGACAACAAAAGGATTTCCATCCATTACCTTGAATCATAGTTTTCCACTAAATTAACATTCCTTATATGTCGTAGCTAAGTACTAGCCTTCCCCAAGACTTCCCTACACTTTCAATACAGCTTTCTCTATTCAGCAAAAGTGTCTTTATGGCAGCGAGGCTCTTAGGCTCTTCACTTTCCTATTTGTACCCTCGCCCCATTATCCATTCACTCCTAGTCGCCATATAAAATTACGGGAATTGAAGAAAAGCCAGCAAAACGAAAAGCAGACAATTAATTAAGATGAGACAAAAGCAAATCGTATGCCATTTTCCTTCAGTATTCATAAACTACCTTGAAATATTCACAGTCCACAGCACAAATGAGAAAATGGGGGAGATAGGTACTTTTGCACCCATCGCATTCACATAGACACACGACACATATCCACCAACACCAAAATCTTATCTTCGAAAGTAGACTGAAGTTATATACCAACTATTTTGTCTTTGAAATCTGCTTGTGTTTTACAAGACAGCCTTGTTACACTAATTCTTTCAAAGCCACAAACATATACAGACAAATCTGCTGAAAAGTCATTTACTGCAAGCATTATTCCATACTGGGAGGAAAATTATTTTTTAAGGGATTTATTTTTATACCAATGAATATATGTTTCTATTAATATAAATTTTTGTAATTCTGTAATTTTAATATATAAATACGCAGGTTAAAAATCGTGCCTGCTATTTATTGTTTCATGTTGAGTATATTTAACTTTGAAATACCATAGTAAATATGCTGAAAGGAGAAGGTCCTGGCATAGCTCCCATTTCCATCACGAAATTCTTTTAATTAAACTTTGTATCATGTGTGATTCTTCACGCGGCAGCATAGACTTTAAAAACCTCACAGTGGGTCAGTTTATTTGGCAACGCAAGAGTTTTTCTGAAAAGTATTTAGGATATTAAGTATATATATTCAAGTGTAGTAGTGGCAGGGTCCGACAAGTTCTACAGAAAAATACTCAGGTAGGCACATTTATGTAAGGATGTAGATGCGCTATGCTTTTTTGTTATCCTCTAAGAAAATGACGTTCTCTTTGACTCTTTATCTGTCAACTTATAGCACATTGAGACGAAAGGCACCTCGAGGGGAATTATTAGATAAAGGCTCATCTGTGCACACGAACACACGACCTACTAATACTTTAAGAGTCCCTGTGTACGTTTAGCTGGTGAAAGAGGCTTTCTGACTTGGCTTCGCTCAAGTCTGCTCTGGTTTCCTTTTTGGAAAAGTTTGTGTAGGGCAAGCTGTGCTGCGCTATTCGCTCCATACTTAATTGTGGAAGTCTTCTTGGTTTACTCAGTGCTAGCTCCTCTTTTTGAAGTTCGTGTAAATTTCGAAGGAAGCCTAAAACTTTCTTCGACATAGCCCTTCATGTAGATGAGAAAGTAGGAGAAAGCCAGAGAAAGTATAACCGACGTTATTATTATGGTTTAATATAAGTATAACTGATCCGATTAAATTTCTACCTCATTTCGTGATCCCTTTTACTCTGCTGAAGATATTACAATTTCACTTTAATTTGTATTGTCTTACACAAGGTAAATAAGTAGGCACTAATCTCAAGTATTCAACTCCTAACTACAGTCTCATATAGTACACATGAAAAGTTTCTTTCATTCATTGATCTGGTGCACGAACATGCTATAATGTTATTATAGTGAAGTAAGGACTGTCTCTTGATGTGATTTAGTATCACTATTTTCCACTGCTTGTTTGCAGAACCCAAATAACAATGTAGGTACATATAACGTCCTATTCTCAACGCAGCAACAGTACCCATACATAAATATAAGAATTTTGTTGCTCTACCTACATGCAGAGGTATTCAATTGTATCAATTCTTACAATATTCACGGAAGGTATGAAGCACGAAAAAAATCCTTTGCGACCACCCTTTCCCCATTTTTAAGGAACAAATTTATGAAGTGCCAATTATAGATATGATTGAAAACCAAATTTTGAAGATGTCATTTTTATTTCTTTTTCAATTTCTGAATTCATATTGGACTAATCGTATTTCTCTAGTTTTCATTGGAATAAAATTTAATTTATAAAAATATTTAATAACGGATGGAAAATATCCGTAAGCTAAAATAGGAAGCAAAAGCATTAAGAGAACATTCTGTGATAGGGAATATCCGAAGAGCTTAAATCAATTTAAGATTTCCTATGAGCATTGGTCTTTAATTATAGTTCGTTAGTTCGATTTATAGGATAGAAAATCCGCTAAGGCACTAAAATTTGCAAGCTCTAGATTTTGTTATAAGTGAAAGCATTTCTAGTACTACCTGATATAGTGGGGGGAGTTAAAACCTTAGATGGCAATAGTTAGGAATAGCTAAATAGCAAATTGACATTGTAACTAGATTTATAGCTCTTAACTTATGTTTTCATTATTTTAAAAGAATTTATAGTTTCATTATATAATATTATTTTCATGCGCCGTGTATGTATCATTTTTAAAGTAACAAATGAAAGTCAATGGACGAATTACATGAACTAGTGTCTATGTACTAATAATAATGACCTTATTTGTGTAATGAACCCACTAGGTCTTCTTCTGCAAAATGAAAAAGACATCATTGACGATATAAACAAAAGTGTACCGTCGTATTCTAAACATTGGCTTCCTATCATATGGGCTTCGAGTATTGTCACCAGAGCAAGGTAAGTCTTATGTTAATTTCAACAATCTGTACATTGTGCCTAGTATTGTTATTTTTACTCGTTGATATTGTTGAAGAACAAATTAAAAAGTTATGTTGTATTCAAATAATAAGTAAGTAACTAATAATTGGACTAAGTGACTGATAGGCAGAGATTTTGTAGTGTGTACAAAGCCATAGTTTATATATCTGTAATGCAAAATATAAATCATGGTATGTTGTTATTTCTGTATCTACTTGAGCTATTTAGCTACAGTAAATAAATGAAAAAGAGTAGGAGTCAGTAATTACACCTGTTTGTCACCTGAGAAGACTTAGTTATATTGATGGGAGGGAGTGGAATGAATACGTAAAATATGTTTATCAATTTGTAATGTTTAGGAAAGAGGGTAAGATCCGTGACGACTTTGCCGTGAAGACGATTCTGGACGAACTGAATAAGTTCCGTGGACAGTGTGGTCTCTTAATGCATTACGACTGGATTAGTGTTCCATTAGTATACACTCAGGTTAGTGCAGAGTTCTTTAGCTTTGAGCTTGTTTGCTGGTGCTCATTGGATATGCACGACAGTGCGAATCCGCTAAGTAGTAAGGGAGGAGGAGGTGATAGCATCAAGTGACATGATGTGCAAGGATTTGTGTTCCGTGAAAAGAGAACAATGTTGCCCTGCAGTCCTTTCCAGCTTCTCACTCCTCCTAATCTTATTTTATGCCTTTTGTCCCCGTCTCCACTGTCTATCTTCCACAGTACTAACTCTGAATAATTAAGGCGGAGAACTAAAGACTCCTCACTACTTCCTCACTACCACTTACAATTAGATAATGCAGAGCTTGAAGTATTTACTGTACAATAAGTTTCTTCTGACCGCCGACCAACAACGAGACTTTCTAATAAACTCTTGTGCTGCACATTCCCGGCGGCATGCATGATCCACCAGGCTTGCGAGACTTTCCATGCCGTAGGACGTTCTATGCCGCTACAACTCTTTCTCTCCTGATACTCTATGCCGTAC